>CABHPH010122763.1:28734-46434 GCA_902168325.1 Peromyscus nudipes | reverse complement strand
AAGCATGGTGACTCAGAAAGTGAGCCTTTAATCCCAGGGAGTGGTGGTAGAAGGCAGAAAGGTATATAAGGCATGAAGACCAGAAACTAGAAGCATTTGGCTGGTTAAGCTTTCAGGCTTCAAGCAGCAGTTCAGCTGAGACCCATTCTGGATGAGGACTCAGAGGCCTTCCAGTCTGAAGGAACAAGATCAACTGAGAAGTTGGCCAGGTGAGGTTAGCTGTGACTTGTTCTGTCTCTCTGATCTTCCAGCATTTCACCCCAATAACTGGCTTCAGATTTGATTTTATTAATAAGAACTTTTAAGATTCATGCTACAACTTCCCATTGAATATATTAAGTGTTCATGACAAATGCATTGGTATTTCTGCTCAAGTTATGTAATTATCAAGTGGGAATTATTTCATAAAGCATGGATGACAGCAAATATATTTTTGAGTTAGAACTGAATGTGGTATCATCAAGTTAAAACGCAGCATTGTGTTATTTAGGGCTTTCCATTTTTAGAGGAGAGTGAAATGTATAGTTATACGTATAGTGAAACGTTTAGACTTTTGACAGCACGGATATCCTTTAAAGTGATTGTGGCAATGACTTTTCCCATAGAATTATCCTCTCTCTCTCTCTCTCTCTCTCTCTCTCTCTCTCTCTCTCTCTCTCTCACACACACACACACACACACACACACACACACACACATACACACACACACACACACACACACTTGAAAAAAATAGGTAGGCTATTTATACATGTACGGTTACAGTAATTATGTGATTTCCTCATCTAGGTTACATCAGTCCCGATCACACTGCAAACCACACCTTTGGGCAATGGATTCTCCCCTCTGCTGCTTTATGGGGTTAGCTTTCTCCTAACAAAGGTGATCTTGTGAACTTCCTCCGAAGAAAATGTCATTTTTCCCATTTGGTCAGGAGGTGGCTTACCTTTATGGTCAGGACTTAGGTTATATGCATGTATCATGAGCACTGTATGTCACATTCTAGACCAATGGTTCTAACCCAGAGTGATTTTCCCCATCAGCAAACATAGGACATGTAAAAATTTCATTATCGTCATGGGGTAGGGGGAGAAGAGTATTGTTGGCATCCAGGGTTAGAGGTCAGTTACACTGCCAAATACTCTGTGATGCTTAGGATAAAGCCCAACAAAGAACTGTTCAGCTCAAATGCCTGTAGTGCTGAGTCAAGAAACCCTGACAAAGGAAAGCACAGCACAGTCTTCTTCCGCCTTTGTTAGCACGTGCAATAATTGTCTATTGATCCCCAAAAGCATTGCTCTATGACTGTCCACCTCTCCTATACCAACATCCATAGAGGCCTAATATTTGGAGATAGCACTGTGATTCTACCATATGCTTTAAACTGTGTCCAGATTATATATACTCCCTAATAAAATGTAAATGACATCTCAGTAGTTGTCATACTGTGTTGTTTAGAGGATAATGACAGGAAAGGCTTTAGTGCAATTTCTTTAACTCAGAACGTTTTCAGTGTGAGGTGGTTGAATATATAGATGAAGACTCCATGGATAAGAAGGGCTGTCTGGGAATAATCACGAGTATTTAGTACATGTAAATGTAGGGTTGAAGTTATATAACACATCTACTGAGCAGCCCGTGAATAAATATTTAACAAGGATGTTCCCAGTCTTTACTGCCATCCATGATTTTTTTCTCCATGACATAAAGATCAAATGGAGCCAGTTTTGTAATTTGTGTTTGTTTATGTGATTGTGTGTGTGTGTATTTTTGTGCATTTGTGCATACATATATGAATTTGTTTGCATGCGTGCGTGCGTGCGTGCGTGCGTGCGTGCGTGCGTGCGTGTGTGTGTGTGTGTGTGTGTGTGTGTGTGTGTGTTTCAGTGCAGGATGCATAATACAAGACGATTAATCTAAGAATCTAGAGAACATTCATGTACAGCTGCTATTAAAATTCTGGCTGCAGTTTCCAAAAGCAAATATTATGAGTCCTTTTAAAGAGGTGCTTAACTAGCAGTATTCAGCTTTGATCTAGTGATCCAAGGTAAACTCAGCAACTTTCCTCAAAGTAGCAACAACCCAGCATGTTGAAATTAGATGTTTGATTTCCACAAATCTTAGCCAAGAAGTTCTACAGGGCAAACTCTTCTGCTCCATTTAACTAATTTGGAAGAATAAAGGCCCAGGCTGACCTGATAGGATTTGAACCCATGGTTCCAGGAAGTCTAAATAAGCCAAAGATTATGTTTGGCCATGGATCATTACCCCTGGCAGGGAATGCATACAGCTTCTAGCCTGTTTACATTGACAAAGCTTTTTAGATAGGGATTCAAATGCTTCCCAAAAGCAGAGATTCTTGGTGTTCGCCTCAGTGTCTCAGGTAGATCCTTCTGAAAAGGCCTTTGTTGGGATCCTCTCCACACGAAGAACAGGAACTTATTCATGACAGGAAAGAGGTGGGGAAAGGCAAGCAAACAGTTTCCTTACATCATAACCAGAAGAGTCTAGGGAGAGACAATTTCACATAGAGAAACAAGGTAGAGGAGGTAATTTTCTGCTCCCCCAGGCTGTGTGGTGAGGTAGTAAGAGTCAGAACCAAGGAGAAAGGCTTTAGGCATGCTTGCAGTTTAGATAAGCACTTCCTGTCGTCCTTAGGCACATTGCCTCATCTGTTTAAGGAGCCTCGATTAAGTGTCTCAATTACACATCTAAAATAATAGCTGTTTCGTCAGGGGTATTGTGGCATTTAATTAAAGCCCAGGAAGGGTAATGAGATTCTCAGATAAGACTTTGTATAAACACACTCAGAGATGTATGTCTGCGTACATACATGCCACATACAGATGCCTGCTAGGCCGCAGAAGTGAATTATCAGGCAAAACTCTCTCTTCATCTCTGCAGGATGCCTACCATTAGTCTTGTTCCTCAGACTTAGAACATGAATTCCTTCAGGGTACCATTTTGAAGAGTTGTCTAATGCTTATGTGAGGTGCCTTGCTTAAGGGTTAACCAGCACAGGCAGCTCCTGCTCACCTGTGATGCTGCTGCATTTCGTTGACCCTCGGACATTCATTTCCAAGTTTTCCAGGCTTTTCCATTACTACTGGTTAGATCATATTTCTAAGTAGGATACTTTTTCGATTTAGTAATTTTGGTCAAAAACTTAATATGACTTTTATTCAGAGAGAAAAAACATTGTTTTCTAATATACATTGATCGGAATATGTTTTTTACTGAATTATTTTTATTGAAGTTTGTCATATTTTAAAATTATCTTGCATACCAATGGTTTATGGAGATGAAGTAAAAAGATAATTCACAACTGAATTGTAGATAACTCTTGGGTTGTTTATACTTTATGTTGATAGCATCTTTGGATGCTTTTCTTTCAGGAAGCTTTAGTATAACACACACACACTCAGCAAGTTTAGAGTAATAATTTGTTGTGACTTAGGGTCTGTGTGTCAGCTGAGCACTAGTGATGGTCTGGGCCAGAACTGGATGATCTTAAGTTGGCCTAGGCCGTATGTGTGTGGTCAGCTGAAGGTTGACTGAGATTGGATGGTCAAAGACAGCCATGCTCACATATCCAGTGGCTATCCATCTTTGCTTTGAGACATTGTAATGACTGGACCACATATCTTCTCCCAATAGGCTTTGCTAGATTTGTTCTTCTATTGGTGTCAAAGACAAATGTAAGGCCTTAGAGACCAAGCTTGGAAGTGAAGCAAACTAACTTCTGCCACACCGTACTAGCCAGGCAAATTTGCAGGTCTGATTGGTGTTCTCTGTTTCTCTCTGAGATACCCTTCCTCATGGCTTAAGTAGTACCTTGATAGTTCCATCAAGTACATGCTGAGTTCAGGTAGGATCTGTATGATGATTCCTTAAAACATCTATGTCCTGATCATTAGGACCCATGACCTTGGAAAAGAGACTCTGTAGACATGCTTAAATTAAGGCTATTAAAATGAGATTGTCCTTTAACCACAAGTGTCCTTGTAAGAGAGAGGTGGTGGAAGATCTCACTGCGGCAGAGACAGAAGTTAGAGGTGGTAGTTGAAATGAGAGAAAAGGATCAAATAATGCAGCTCCAGAAATGAATAAGTCAAGAAAATTAATTCCCACTTGAGCAGCCAGAAGAACTGCAGCCCTCCTAACCTTCTGACTTTCTCCCATTGAAACCAATTTTGAATTTCTAAACTCTCAAACTATAAGAGAATAAAAGTACATTATTTTAAACCACCACATTTGGGATAATTTGCCACAGAAGTCATAGAAAGCAATTGTAGAGTTCACTAAATGTTCAGTATAACATTTCAATTTTAACTCATTGGTTCAATATGGTCACATGACCTTACATAGCTGCAAGAGAGTCTGAGAGAAATGCATTGCTTTTGTTGAATGTTATCAGGAACTCCTAAGAGGAGGATAATAGTGAGAAATGCCTGCTTTAAGTGAGGAAGAGCTAGCTCACCATCATGCATTTGACATTTATTGAGCATTTACCAAGAAGAACCAAGAACTAGTCTGTGCTCTGGGTATGTATTGTTGAGCAAACAGACAAATTCCTGCTCTCACATGGCTCACATTCTGGAGAGGAGAAAACAAAGTAATGAAAACGTAATATGTAAAACAGTGGTGTATGTGATAGGGAAATGAAGCAAGGTCTGTGTGGAGAGTTAGCCGGTCCATGGCCATTATTTAGAAAGGGCTTTAGAAAATAATGTAAGATGCAACTTATTTAAGAGAAAGAAAAAATATCCAACCAGGTAGTATGTATCATGCTACAGCCAGCCATTCAAAATGCAATTTACGATATACTGGAGATGACTTCTGGATTGAGCACATAGAAGCTCTGTGGGCCCTTTCTCCTGTAGAATAAACATAACTGATTACAATTCCTTTCTTAAGGCAAGGTCTCTGGAAATTATCCTTATGGCACATAGCAGATGAAGAGAGATTTATTTTAAATTAACTTACTGACTCATGATAAGAACAGTGAGAAAGCCAGGCCCAGTAGTGCAGGCCTGTAACTCCAGCTACTTGAAAGGCCAAGGCAGAGGATCGTTAAATTTAAAAGCTGCCTGAACTGCAGAGCAGGTTCACAGCCAAATAGTATAATTTTTTACAATTTAAAATTTTTATTTTTGACAATTTCACGTATGAATACTGTATTACATCAGTCTTTCCCTAGTTATCCTCCCTCCAATTCCTCTCAGGTCCCTTCCACTCCTCAGATTCACAGCCTCTTATCTTTAAATCATAATTGTTACACACACACACACACACACACACACACACACACACACATTTATGTGTGCATGTATATAAGTTTATAAATGTAAGCTGCCAAGCTCATTTACTGTGGCTCACAAGTATTTAGGACCTCCTGAGATTTACTAGCCTCTCAGGGGCTCTTCCCTGGAGAAGACTGATTCTCTGTCTCTCAGCAACCAGTAATTGTCTGTAGCTCTTCTTTTGGGAGTGAAGCTTTCTGAGAATTCCCCCATCTATATTATTATTATTATATAATCCTGTGTTAATTATTCCTGTTCTTCAGTTTCCTTATTGATAAATGAAGGCAATAATAGTGGTCTTTTAACTGCGTTGGGAGGATCAAATGAATATGATTTTAAACTCAAGGTTTAACTTGTATTAATTCTGGCTTATCCTTTTGCATAGCAGGAAAACCAGGCCGTAGAGTATAGGAGAGACTATTTCTTCAACTAGCACAGATCGAGATCTGCCACGTTATCGCTGACTGCCATGTCCCCCTTTTTGGTAAACTCAAAACGTCTGATCTTCCATATTCTGGAGGAAGCCTAATGTGCTTAGTACCATAACAGAAAGTTGTTTTCTTCT
The DNA here is from genome assembly GCA_902168325.1 of Peromyscus nudipes. Lineage (NCBI taxonomy): Eukaryota > Metazoa > Chordata > Mammalia > Rodentia > Cricetidae > Peromyscus > Peromyscus nudipes. The sequence continues at coordinate 40,566 of CABHPH010122763.1, read as the reverse complement.
CCTTGAGAGGAGAGAATCTTTCTGTCTCTCGGTGTTACCCCTGCCACCAAGTAGTATCAACCTACTTCCTCTGGATTTCAAAATAAATTGAGTAACAGGATTAAAGGTCAGAAAAGTATTTGCCAGCATGAAATAAAAGTTGGCTCTGAATCTATAAAGGCCCTAGCAGAGAATCTAGTATCAAGTCCCATGAGTGCAGCTCAGAGCAGCAAAGGAGAGCTACAGGGTGTTACAGGAGAACACGGAGCATGGGGACCTCACCTGGCCCTAAAAGGAGCCATCTCACCCCATGGCTTTCTCCCACTCCTCCCTACCGAAGGGTCTGAAACTGGCCTTTTTGAAGTTGGCCTTTCAAACAATCATGTTCTGTCTTAAAAAAAAAAAAAGTTTTAAATGGCTGTCTCAGTAAAAGTGAAATCAATATTCTTTCAGCCTGGGCTTTTAGCAGATAATGTCTCCCCATAAATCATGGGCATAATGACACTGGAACAATTCATCATCTCATTACATTTACATATGATGCGCCACATTGTTCTGAGGCGAAGGTTATCTTCCCTGCCTGGGACTCCATCCAGAAACAAATAAAAGACCAAGCAACCTGATTATTTCATGATCCGTTTATAGACGCTGTTGTGGATCAGTTTCCCATCTGTCAGCTACTTTTTCTTTACAGTTCTCCTGTGTGCACACTGCAGGGACCTACCCTCCCAGCTCAAGAATTTCAATAACTGTTAAAACTTTATTTGTTCGAGAGATGCCTGTCTAGACTGAAGATACTCTCTGTACTCTGTGCTTCCTTTGTATCTAGGCCAAGTGGAAGGTCAGTGATAACTAGTCAGGCATTTATTAAGCACTTAGTGTGTGTCAGGTATGGTACTGAGTGCTAAAGACGTATAGAAGAAAAAAAAAGATGGATGTGTAGTCTTCCTGAGATCACCATTGTATTAGGGAGAGGACCAAGGACATGTGGGAAACGAGCATGGCAGCATGGCTAGGGTGAATACTGAGGATAAATGATAAGGTACGATATTAGTAAGGGAACTCCAGGCTAGGGAGAGGGCTCAGCTGGTAGAGCACTTGCTTTCAAGCATGGGGACCTGAGTGTAATTTGCAGAGTTTTGCGGGGAAGAAATTCAGGCTTTGTAGCATGTATTTGTAATCCCAATACTGCAGAGGCAGCAGGCAGACTCCTGGGGGTTGCTGGACAGCCAGCCTACTTGATAAGTGTGGGGGCAATGAGAGACCCTGTCTTAAAAAAACAAAACAAAACATGGATCGCTCTTAAAGGATGATGCCCGAATGTATCCTTTGCGCATACACTTGTGTGCACACACACGTATGTACTCACACATTTAACTGCATACAAATGGGTATACACACACATATACCAACAAAAAGTTAGGGGAAATCCCTAGTGTGAAGGGAGTAGATTATGGAGGGAAGCTCTGACTTAAATGTTAGAAACATCACACTTGTTCAGAAACTGCTTGATGAAGGACTCAGTGAACAAGACAAAGAGGAAGGATTAATGAATAGCCCTGACCCTCCCACAAGTCATGAGGAAGGAGCTCTGGAATTCAGGCCTGTGTTGACCTGTGATGTTATTCCTTCACTAGACCTCTAGGACCCTCTACACTCCTGCCAGAATCCTGGCCTGCGTCATCTCTTCAGAGAAAACAGGCCTCCCACGTGAACTTCCAAGTTCCCACTTATGGTTAACATCATCTAAGATTTGCTCTGTCAAGTTTCCGAATCTTGATTTTTTTTTTCATCCGTAAAAGAGAAATAACAAGGACCCTCTTATGGCTGCTGTGAAGATTAAAAGAGACCCTACATGCCAAAGCAGAGAAAATATGGAGGTTCAACAGCAGTTCCTTGGCAGATCGTGTTGAAATCCCTGCTAGGCTGTTACTTAGTGAGTGACCTTGTCCAAGTTACTAATAGTTATGCTTTAACACAACATATGTGTTTCTAAAAATCACTGTACTATGCAGAACTGGGTAATAGAAACCACAGTGCTTATAAGGAAAAAGGGTGTTATGGGCACAGCACATTAAAAACCTCATCAGAGACACTTTACAAAAAAAAATAGTTAAGAACATAACACATGGTATTCATGATTACACTTGTTACATAGCCAAGAAATACATGGATGCCCCCAATAAATACGGCACCTATTATGAAGACGATGTGGCATTTACTCGTGGGAATTTCATGGAAAAGTTGGAGCTCGGGAGGTACAATGAGGTTAGGGGAAAGGAAATTTGCAGGGCTGGATGAAGAGGGTGGGGCTCCGAACATCCCTGGTGGGTGGTAGATGTTGGATAGGGTTGTGCTTCCTGTGCAGATGTTCCTTGACTTAGAGTGGGGTTATGTTCCCTAGTACACCCCTCAGAAGTTGAAGATGACATGAATTGAAATGCATTTAACCATTTCAAGCTAACTGAGTGCCATATGGCATTGCATGCTGTCGCACACCAGCTCTTTCTCCTGGTGCTCACGGAGCTGACTTGGAGCTGTGGCTCACTGCCACTGCCACGTGTCATAGGCATTCCCACCACATAACACTGGCTGGGACAAGGTCAAAATTCAAAACCGAAAGCATGGTTTTTGCATCATTGTAAACTTACAAAATCGTGTAAATGGGACGGACCATTCTTAGAAACAGTTAAGAGTCCAGGTAACCCAGCTCTTCTGGGTATAGTTCTTCATTAATTGGGCGTTTATTGCAGTAAGAATCACACATAAACAAATTGGGGGGGGGAATCATAGTTGTTTCCTAATGTAACAGCCATATTTGAACAGAGCGTTCCAGGATAGCCAGGTGTACTTACCATCCTACTTCAATTATTCCATCTATAAATGGGGATGACTGTGGTATCTGCCTCTGAGAGCTGCAATGATCACGGTCGCATTATACATGAAGCTTCTGGGTGAATGGCTTAGCGCTAGGGCTAATGTACAGACATGATAAATTTCTTTGGGTGTTTCACTTTCCAGGTTATGTAATATTTTATTGATGATTTTTACTAGAGGATATGAATTCCTTCTGGGTAAGTGAGCAATGCGCCTTGTCATGTGAGGCATGACAGACTCACATTGTCACGTAGTTCTGATCCAGCTGCTCTTGTTCCTCAAGCAGGCCTGTGTGGGAAGCCTGAAGGCCATTTCTTCACAGAATGGAGTCAGAAAGAAGAGATGGTGTGGATAGTCAGGAACCAAAGGCAAATGAAGGCCAGGAGGTCTGTGCTCCCCAGCGCCCCCTAGAGGTAGACATATATTAGCCATAGATCCCAATCCCGCTGTTTTTGCTCATGGTGCTGGATTGGATTACATAATCTAACTTGAGCTGTAATCTACTTGATGACCCTTCAAACTGAGCATGAATTCCAGAACTTCCTCTATCAATTGCCACCCTTAGCCCAGCTTGCCATGAAACCCAAAAGACAGGTAACTGTGTCTTTCATCCACCTTCTCCTTGGGTGTCTTTAGACAGCTGGCCTAGAACAGATGTAAGGTGGCCAGGGCATGACTCACAGGCTTTGATTGCTTGAGCTGGAGAACAAAAGAAACAGGCTGTCATGAGGTACACCAGAGTTATTGGCATGAAGTTCAAGAGACATTGGTGCAAGTGGCTGTGTGGGTTTCTCTGGCATTTGCTTCTAGCTGGTTCTCCCATAAACTTCTCAGTCATACATTCCATTGGTAACTTACTCATGGCTTTCTTTTCCCATGTGTATGCCCCAGTGTTACCTCTTGCTCAGCCTCTGTACTCAAATACTCATTCATACTTGCCATATATACTTTCCTTCCAAGAATGACCCAACCTGACATCTCCAATATCACCAGCATTAGCTCCTGTCTCTGAGTCCATACATTCAACAGTTCCCATTAGCCCTTCATTTCATCCTGTGTGTTCCAAGTCTCTGATGATTGTCTTCTTTTAGACCCACATTGCCTCCTTTCCCAACTAAGATCAGAAGGGCTTCAGGGTTAGGATGCACACTTTGGAGGCAGGCAGAACACGGCCAGACTCTTGACTATTCTGCTTATGAAGGTAAAGACACTTCTCTAAGGTTTAGTTTTCTTTTCTGGGGATGACAAGAATACTACCTGTCTTGATCAACTCCCTAGGAGGATTAAATGAGAAAGTGTTTTGAAAATTCCCAGTGCATTGTCTGATGGATTAAATACTTCATTAGTGTAATATTGGGAACTATTAAAAGGTTTAACTTCTTATGGACAATGATGGTAGCCCAACAAAGTTACAGTTATAGTAGGAATTTTGCACATATTTATATAATGATTATTTGTGATCAATGTTGACTGAATCCAGTATTATATATAAACATATGTGTGTATGTACATTGTATATATGTATGTATATATGTATGTACGTATATATTTATATATATATATTGCATATATATAATTTGACTAAATTGGGGGAAACGTTAGATCTTGTACAGCAAAATGGTGCATAACTGAGATAAAACACTGATGACTTAGGAACAAAGGCCAGTGCGGAAGTTTTGCTAGCAGTCAAGCAATGCTGCTGCATGTCAGTCACCACCACCATCCCACTTTCAGTGGCCTGCCTGACGTTCATGCAGTTTGCGGAATGTGGGCTGCAGTTGGAGGTGGTCTCAGCAACTAGATTGATTGGTTGATTGATGGATTTGAAGTGTGTTATATGGAGAAGTGTTCATCAAAGTGGGGATTTGAAGGGACAACGTAGCATTAGTTATTGCACAAATTCTAATTGGTCTTAATAAAAACCCAGAGCCAGATATCAAGGTGAAAGTTGAAAGATCAGAGAAGCAGAGCAAGCCACCTCTTACCTCACCAACTCCTCAGCCTGCAAGAGCCTGAAAAGACCTGAGTTCCTGTCTCCTCCCACCTTATATTCTTTTCTCTGCCCAGCCATATCACTTCCTGTCTCAACCTTCCTAGTGCTGGAATTAAAGGTGTGTGATCCCAAGTGCTGGAGTTCAAGGTGTGAGCCACCACTGTTTGGCTGTTTCTCTTTTAGACTGGATTAATCTCATGTAGCCCAGTGTGGTCTTGAATTCACAGAAATCCAGAGGGATCTTTGCCTCTGCCTCCCGAGTGCTAGGACTAAAGGTGTGTACCACCACTGCCTGACCTCTGTGGCCAACTCTGACTAGCTCTGTCCTCTGATCTTTAGGCAAGCTTTATTTATTAGATTACAAATATATCACCACAATTAGTTGTTTATTTTATTCAATTTTGCTTATGCAACAGTATCTCCAGACTCAGGTAATATATATCATACATATGGTGATTTGAGAACTAACCAATACTTTAGCAAAGTAGATGGATTCACTTCTGAGACTCATCCCAATATGGTCAAATTGGGTATGAGCAAAACCGGTAGGCACCATGAAGAGAATTCACTGGTATGAATTCACACTGGGGTACAATGGTGACTCAAAGTTAAATTGCAGACTGTCTTGCCCCATATTTTCATCCTCATAAGTTCAAAAAGCATATAACCCACTCCCTCTGTTTGCCTTTACAAACTCGCCTGTAGTCCACATCACATCTACATACTGAGTCAATAGACGTACTACAAGGATGACTTTTAAGTAGCTTACAGTTGATTTGGGGTGAGGTTCATACGCAACTTTAAAATTGTTAATGTGAACACTGGAAACTGGAAATGCAGAAGCAGAAGAATTATCTGGCTCAGCTTGTAGAGCTAGGAGAAGAAGACATGCAAGACATGGGACCAACCTTTCTGAGCTCCAAAGGGAATAGAGAATGCATCTAGGAAGGAGGAAAGAGCAGGGCATTCTTGTAGGAACCACGGTCCACACAGATGGGAAAGTGCTGAAGAGCGTCAGCGTGGCGTTCCTGTGAACAACTGGAGCAAAGCCACCAGAGGCTCTTAAGGATACACATGGTTATAATATCATCGTTCTGATTAGAGGGTCACAAATGGGACATTTTCCTGAGTCCTGAATGACATTTAGAAGTCATACCAGAAATTGAGTTTAAACTAGCATATGGTTATTTTATGTAGAATCTAAACCATATGGTAGATAGATAGAGAGATGACAGATAGATGGATGATTGGTAAATAGATATGTTTTAATATCATGTTTCCAGGGATACATTACAGAGAGTAGGTTATTATTGATTATCTTCAATTTTCCAAAGCATTGTTCACCACTCAGAAAATCTTTTTTTTTTTTGTTTGTTTGTTTTTTTTTTGTTTTTCGAGACAGGGTTTCTCTGTGTAGCTTTGCGCCTTTCCTGGAACTCACTTGGTAGCCCAGGCTGGCCTCAAACTCACAGACATTCGCCTGGCTCTGCCTCCCAAGTGCTGGGATTAAAGGCGTGTGCCACCACCGCCCAGCCACACTCAGAAAATCTTAACACCAATGACAGCAATAATCATGAAAATTTGAATCTGCATAGCAGTTGCAGTGTATAACTGTTACGCTCATAGAAATTCTTCATACACACTTGTAAATGTGCTTAATTAGTTACCATGCACAACGGTAGGTGGAAGGTGGAAATCCACAAGAATTTGATGGAAGTGGGTATATACGTCACTATGGCCTCTGGTGTAATCAGGTCTAAGACATAATGTCTTTGCTTTGTTTGCTTTTCTGATATAGGGTCTCACTATGTAGCCTCCGTTTGATATGTAGACCTGGCTGGCCTAGATCTCATGTAGATCTGTCTGCCTCTGCCTCCTGGGTGCTGGAATTAATGATATGTGCCTCCATAACCAGTGAGATGTAATGTTGGAATTTTTATTATGAATTAATTTCCTTTATTTCTTCTTCATATTGAGAAGTCATGTAGCTAGTATTTTTTTCCAAATTGTTAGCAATGCTATTACATGTGGGGTATGATGAGCACAACACACTCTGGCTTAATACATAAAGACTAGGAATTACACAGAGGTCTTTGTTTAGCCTCACTACCATCAGGAACTGGGATAAATACGGACCACAGAGACACTTACCTCAGTTCTGGCTCTCCCTCTCTAATCTGAGGTTGGAGATGTGTTCAAATGTATCCATTTTTAACTATTTACTTTAACAAAAGGTGTCCAAATGTATCCAGTTTTAGACATTTATTTAATAAGGTAGACTGTGGAATATTTTGTAATATTTAAACAATTTGTATCTGCCAGGAATGGTTAGAGAATAACAAAATCAGCCAAGAAATGGCTGTACGTGGCTTCTTTGTCAGCATCTTCCATGAATCAAAATCTTTTCCTCATATTCAGAAACTTTAGCACCCGAAGGGATTCCCCGAAGAAGGATTATATATGCACATACAGTTTTCATAAGAATCACCCAACAACTTTTTCCTCTGAGCACCCTATGTGTTTAAGCTCTATGAGAAATGCCCATTTCTTCTTTTCACAAACTAAGCAAGGCTCCCTACCACTTCCACCCAATCCCCACCAGATGGCTGATCTTTCCCAGAGCTCTATGTTGCTCCAGAAACTATCCCATGGGTAAGTCTGGAGTCCACTAAGCTGAGCTTTGGCAAGAGACAGAGATCTCCTGTCTTCTCAAGAGCATAGCCAGACGAGGAGGCATGGGAATGAAAGCTCCTGTCTTGGAGGCACAGGTGTTGCTAGAGGGTTGGTGTCCGGTGGCTACTAGCACTGACTGGCTTCTCCATGTTAGAGTGCCATAGCATGAATCCCAGGGCTTGTAAGATTCTGTCAGGAGGAAAGAAACTTACTGCTTTTGCTTAGAAAATAAATATATTTGGGGCTGGGGAGATGGGTCTGTAAGTAAAGTGCTTGTTATGCAAGTGTGGAGACATGAGTTTGACCCTTTAGGGCCCATGGTTTTCTTGTTTGTTTGTTTGTTTGTTTTTAAGCCAGGAATGGCAATATGCACCTATAACCTGAGCACTGAGATAGCAAAGACAAGGCGATCTCTTAGAGCTGCTGCTCAGCCTGTCTAGAAATCAGTGAGCTCCAGGTTCAGTGAGACCCTTTCTCCAAAAAATAAGGTGGATGTAGGTTGAGGAGGACACTGGATATCACCCTCGGCTCACCACATGTATAGTCATACACATGTGCACACAAAATAAAATAGTAAAAATTTTGTAAAAAAGTAAACAGTTATGTGTTAGTTTTAGAAGCAAGAGAATGGGGCTGAAGAGATGGCTCAGTGGTTAAGAGCACTGGCTACTCTTCCAGTGGCCCCAGGTTCAATTCCCAGCACCCTTACAACCCAGCAGCTTACAACTGTCTGTAGCTCCTGTTCCAGGGGATTTGATACCCTTATACGGACAACAGACAGGGAGACACCAATGCACACAAAATAAAAATAAATCTTGAAAAACTAAACAAATAAAATAGAAGCTATAAAATCAACAGGGACTGGTTGCAGAAACATAAACTCTGTCTTGCTGTTAGGTGGCTAATAAAAAGATCACGCAGGTATAATCTCAAAGACCCCTTCATTATTATGGGAGATGGATTTCTTCCTATCTTCAAGTATCATTCAATGACCAGGTTGCAGAAGATATGGTGCTTATTTTAAACTGGAATTGCACCAGCCACCTGCCATGTTTGCTGTTCTGGAGCCTGCAATAACCATTATGAAAGGTTGTTTGTTCCACAAAAGTTGTACAGAGTTGACAAATAAAATTTATCCCTGGTGCTGATGTATTTTGGATGGGTCTGAAACAACATACAGCCATTTACACCTAGAAAATACTCTCTGTAATATATTACCCTCAGGAACCTAGAGCCAAAAGCAATTAGAGACGTCGGCTATGACAGAGCACATCAAATGTACTGACCCATTTTGTTCTGGGTTTGGCATTGGTTAGATGTTGGCTGCAGCTGTCAACAGATTGATATTTTGACTTTATGGTTGTTTGAGAACTTGAGTCTTGCAGGTTAACATATTTGGGGTTGAAATCATAAGTTTTGCTCACTATCTCTAGGGAAGCCGCTGTAAAACGTCAATGGCAGCATGGTATCATCAGATACTTTACCTATAACTAACACTCAGATGCCTATCACCTTGTCTTAAACTTTGCACTCATTAAGCCTGGTATTGTGGTACATGCCTGTAATCCCAGTGCTCAGGAGAGACAGGCAGGAGGAACAGTATTTAGAGCCCTCCATGGCTACAAGGTGAGTGTGAGACAAGCCTGGACTCTACAAGACCTATTCTGAAAATAAAATGTGCAACTGTTTTCAGCAAATTACATAACCATGTTCTAATCAGTAAAATGCTAATAATGGCTTCATATACAGTAATTCTTGTGGGGGTTTTAATAGTAATAGGACATGTGACCTTTTGCACAGAGACTACCCTATAACAAATACTCCAAAACATGTATAGAATTTTATAAAAATTTATTGTGTGTGTTCATGCTCAAGTGGGCATGTGTAATTTGGGTTGGGGGAGCATGGCATGCACTTGCTATGGTACATATGTGGAGATCAGAGCACAACTTGCAGGAATAAGTCCTTTCTTTCCACCAAATGGATTTGAACTCAGGCAGTCAAGCTCAGTGATAATCACCCTTACCTGCTAAGCTATTTCACCAGCCTATACTATATTTAAATTTATTTTTTAGATTTTTTTTCATGTACAGAATTTTAAACCAAGAATTTCCACGGTTTAAAGACAGCTGTGGGGATGGATCAATTAGTAAAGTCCTTGCTTTGCTGTGCAAGGACCTAAACTCAGTCTTCAGAACTATGTGGAAAGCCAGGGTTTGTGGTGTGTGCCCTTAATCTGCCACTGCCCTTAATCCCTGGAGCACACTGGCCAACTGTTCTAGCCTACTTGGTGAGTTCCAAACCAATAAGAAACTGTCTCAAAAAGAAAAGGTAGACAGCATCTGAAGAATGACATGTAAGGTTAACCCCTAGCCTCCACACATATGCGTGCACATATGTACATGTTCTCACATAAACACACACAGAGAGAGAGAGAGAGAGAGAGAGAGAGAGAGAGAGAGAGAGAGAGAGAGAGAGAGAGAATAAAGATGCAGCAAGTTATGGTGAATAGATAGTGGCTTTGTGACCTCCAGCCTTTAGAATATCCAAGAAAAATATATATATTCTATATATATGTTCTTATCACAAAACGGTTAGATCACACCTACTTAGAAGTAAACCCTTTTGAGGGTGTAGCTCAGCGGTATAGTGCTTGCCTAGCATGCACAAAACTGTGAGTCCAATCCCCATCACTGCACAAAGAGGGCCCCCATCCTGTAAATGGTGCAGGAATCTGGTGCTTGGCTGATCAAGGTTGTGTGTGTCACAATGAACATTCCTTATGAGCTACGAAAGAGCAGAAGTTCCTTAGGTACATAAAAGTGTCCTTGCAAACACAATGGGCTCAGTGAAACAATAAGCATGAGGCTAGGAAACATCTTCCTAGGAAGGCGTGTCCTTTTTCCTCCGGTCTCCATGCCACCGGTGTTAGCTGACCTCGGAGTTAATAACAGTCCTGCTGCTTCCTTGTCCCTATTCTCGGCAGCCTGGCCGCCAGCGAGGGAAAGCGTTCGCTGGCTGCCAAAGACAGCTGTTGTTCTTGGGTCAGACTAAGTGCCTTTTTGCCGAGCTTCAGAACTCGGTGATTAATTTACTGAAAGTTCTGGAGGATCAGTTATGTGGGGTCCCCACTGCTTGGAGAAGTGGTGGTGAAGATTAGTTCTGGAGAAAGAAAATTGACTGGCTATCTATACTGCTTTGCAGAACAGCCTAAATCAAGACAAACAAAGGATGCTGGCGAGAGAAAGGTAGTTTCACACTTGATTTATTGGGATTGTCACGACCTTCAAAGAGTCAGTAGGCTTGGGTAAATAAGAATGTAGTATTTTTAAACTCCAGAATATGATTCGTCCACCCTGCCCCCACCCCACCCCTACACACTTTAAAGCCAAAAGCTGACTGTAAATGCAGGGTTGAGCTGCGGGTGCCTGCTTGAGTCCTGGTTATTTTACAAATTCAAATGTGACCGGGTGTAGATGTAACCAACCGCCTTATTAAATAATAAACACAAAGCCAATGTAAGGATGAAAGCCCAAAGAGGTCAGAGCTAAGAGTCTTACCCGCTTTTCCGCCAGCTAGCTTCTCCCACCAAGAGATCTCTCCGAAAGGGGCTACTCTCTGTGTGTTCGTCTTTAAATAGGAGTTCTGTTCTGCCTTCTCATTGGTTGTAAACCCAACTACGTGACTGCCTCGTCACTGTCGTCTGTCACTGTCCAAGTCTTCTATAGTTGGTATTGAGATTAAGGGCGTGTGTCTCCAATGTTGGCTGTATCCTTGAACACACAGAGATCTACCTAGTTCTGCTTACCAAGTGCTGGGATTAAAGGCGTGGACCACCACCGCCCCTTACCAAGTGCTGGGATTAAAGGCGTGGACCACCACCGCCCTGGCTTTCGCTATGGCTTGCTAATAGCTCTGACCTCTAGGCAACTTTATTTATTAACATACAAATAAAATCACATTTCAGTACAAATAGAATACCACTATATCTCCCCCTTTCTAATTTAATAAAAAGACAAAAAAAAGAAAGTTGTACCTAATATAAGAAAAACTATATACAAAAGTACAATAACTATATACAATATATACAAGTGATGAATACCTAAACAATGTCTAGTCCATTTGTATTTGACAAATTCAGAGAATATAATTCCATTACTTATCCTGTTTTGGTAAGTCCAAAATGTACCTAATTCCTTTCCATCCTAGCTAATCTTCAACTATAATTAATTAATCTTCAACTAATCTTCAACTCCCTCAGAGACCCAAGAAGGAAATAATATTACCTAACAAAAATAAAAACAGGAAGT
>CABHPH010122763.1:0-28634 GCA_902168325.1 Peromyscus nudipes | reverse complement strand
GTTCTTCTCCACATCCCTCTATTAAATGCCAGTCTGCTATTGAGAGGCGTGAGCTTAGTTACTCTTCAAGAATAACTGTTTCAGCTGCTGTTCCATTGCACATCAGAAGTCATCGGCTCACTGCCTGTTCAGCTGCCTTCGAAGGAAAGGGCACTGTACCTTTTCCGGATTGCAAAGGCCACTTCAGGGATGGTGCCATATTGTCCTGGCCTCAGAAGATGCCTTTTGATAAAGCCATAACCACACTTGTTTTGGCAAGAATCGGTAGTCCTTTGTTTCATGTTCTGTCTGTCCATGTTGTCCTGTTGTCAGCAGTTGATTCAAGGATACTTTGTTGTCCAGTGGCTAACTTTTGCCACAATGAAAGTTAACTCCATATGCAGTTTCTTCAATGCCCATATTCTCTCTGAAGTAGATTGGTACTGCCAGGAGCCGACATGTCTCATAGTCATAACAAAAAAGAATTTTTTTAAGTTATTAAAACATTTTAAATGCCATATTCTATAGATCTCTGAAGGGTTTGAAGATGACCTGTCTATCTAAAATATATCTGCTCAATCTAGGAAACATACCTAATATGATTACAAGTTCTATTGTAATGTCTAACTACTAATTTTCATTTCTTTATATCCTAATAGTTGGTAATAATAACATTCAAGAATCAGCAATTTGCATTATTTTGTTAAATGAACAGTAGAAGTACAATTAGAAATATACATATAGCATTTCCTAACAATATCAATTTCAATATATATAATTTGTATATAATATAAAACAATCCAATCCAATGTAAAGTATTTAAAACTAGCAATTGTCTTTTTCTTTTCTTTCTTTCTCTCTTTTTTTTTTTTAAAAACAAAAACCTTAAATCTAACCTCCTTTGCTTAGACCTTTTCCTAACCCTTGATAACAACTTGTAACCAAACCCTCTAAACAATGAAAATTATCCCAGACCCAAAACCCATTAAAAGACCAAAAAACCACCCGTCCCACACCACCTCTTTGGGAATGTGGGCGTCGTATTCTTAAAATTGCTTCCTGCTGGGTATGGGCGAAGGTATCTTATTCTGAAAAGAAAAATTTTAGGTTAATTGTCAAATTCTAGGAAAGGTAACTATATCCTTTGTTATCCAGTCTGTGTATAATGTCAAAGTTCAGGATTTATCTCAAGTCCTTATTCAAGTAGTCTTTGAGACTGGATCATCTCAGTCAGCCCTCTCAAAAATTTTCCCATCTGTCCTAGCTTCAGCAGGATATGATAAGACTCCTTGCTGTGAGGTTTGGGGCGGGATTTCATTAAAAAAAAAAAAAACCCACAGGTGAGTGTGTGCACACAGCAAGTGCCTTCCTTGGTGATCCTTCTGTTGCTGTTAACCTCACTGACAAGGGACAGACAACAAATATTGTGTGAAAAGCTACATATGCATCTTATGTAGTTCACACATACCAAGCTGCAGAAAATCCACTTCTCTCTGTAGGATGTCTTTCTGTATGCTGTGAATATGTGTTGCTCTGATTGGTTGATAAATAAAGCTGTTTGGCCTATGGCAAGGCAGCTTAGAGGAAGGCAGGAAATCCAGGAGAGAGACAGGAAGAAGAAAGGAGAGGAGAGAGGGGCCACACAGCGGCTTCTGGGCATGATAAGATAGGTGCATTCATGCAGGTGCTGGGAACTGAACCCAGGTCCTTTGGGACATCAGTCAGTGCTCTTAACCACTGAGCCATCTCTCTCCTCTTCTTTTTTCTTCTGTCTATCTCTCTTGGTTTTTCCTGCCTGGCTTTATCGTGCCCTGCCATAGGCCAAATGGCTTCATGTATCAACCAATCAAAGAAACACATATTCACAGCATACAGAAAGATATCCCACAACACTTCTCTTCTAGACATTCATCTTGTTGACTCTTATCTACTTTAAGCAATGAGACAAGGCTGTACCTGGCAGGAGGGGAGTTTGAAATCACCCAAGTCTATTTTACGTGGTTTTGATCCTAACTCTGGGTCTTTTCCTAAGCATTTGGAAATTATCTGTTGGTCCGATGAAGGAATGGAATGCATGTTCACTGACTGCTTTGTGCTTTTCACGAGTGCACTGTTGGGACAGTTCTCCTCCTTTGGCATGTTTGTTTTGTATGCAAACACTATCCTTTAAAAAGCTAACCACTTCTCTCCTTGTACCTCTCTCATTTGCTAACCTCCCTTGTACCTGCTTCCTTTCAGCTGCTGTAAAAGCTTGAGAGAAGGAAGGTTTAAGAAGCAACTGCAGTGAACTATTTTTTTCTGTAAGAGTATGATGTTGACCAAACAAGGCACAATCCATGTTGGAAACATGAGCTGTTCTTTACAGTGGCCGGTATAGAGATATCCAAATAGATGCTTGAGATTTAAGGATAACTTTTGAGAAACAATTTCTGGTATTTTGGTATATTCTCCCTTCTCTCTCTCTCTCTCTCTCTCTCTCTCTCTCTCTCTCTCTCTCTCTCTCTATCTCTCTATCTCTATCTCTGTCTCTCTCCCTTTCTCTCTCCCTCTGTATCTCTATCTGTCTCTGTCTCCCTCTCTCTCCCTTTCCCCTCTCACTAGATTGAGTCTAGCACCTTATCCATGCTCCATGAACCACCACTGAGCTATTCTCCTAGGTTCAACCCTTTTCTTTTGTGTTTAGTGATAGTGATTGAAGGGTGCACAACACGCCCCAAGGTTGGGCATGTTTGTACATGCCCGGCGGACACATCCGCCCGGCTAGTTCCAGGTCAGGATAGGCATTTCCGGTCAAGGCGTCTCGCGTGACCAGGATCCGTGATGTCACATAGCCACGCAAGCGCAGCGTGCTACGTCACCCACGCCTACCTGGACACTCCTCGCCTTATAAAAAGCCGCCATAACTCTGATCTAATCTCCTTCCTCACACGTGCTTTTCTCCCGTGCGGGCACCCACTCCCCTCTGTCCCCCCAATAAACTCTACCAGCGGATTCTGTCATGTTTCGTGACATTTTCTTGCAGGGTAACAGCGAAAAAATACTAACAGTGATTTTTTTTTAATTTTTATATTTTATTTTATTATGTATGAGTGCTCTATCTGCATGTACAACTTTATGCTGGAAGAGGGCACCAGATCTCACTATAGATGGTTGTGAGCCACCACGTGGTTGCTGGGAATTGAGCTCTGGACCTCTGGAAGAGCAGCCAGCACTCTTAACTGCTGAGCCATCTCTCTAGTTTCTATAGTGACTATTATACTAATTGTTAACCTCACCCAGGTACTATGAAGAACAGGTAATACTTCATAACCATGTTTTGAGGATATATCTTTATTCTTCCTTCAATCATAAGAAAAAAAAAAAAGAGTCTCAGAGAGGTTGAGGGTTTGGTCTTAGGCTCCACAGGTGGAAAGTTGTGAAACCAAGCCCTGTGTTCAAATCTGACCAGCTCTGCGTCCTAAGCTCTAGGCTGCTACTGAGTAGATGGAAACTTGAGCATGACTTTTTTTTTTCTGCATAGACATGGAAACAGAATTCTCACATAAGTGAGAGTTGTATATTTTCAGCTGGAAACTGCCTTTCCCTTCCACTGGCCTCTTGAGCAAAGGTTCCTATGATTATCTGTTCTTTAAGGATAATTCACCAATGAGAAATAGAACAAGGATATGAATGAGGATCTTGCATTCTCTAGCTCACTACAACGAAAAGAGAAAGAGGATCTTTCTGTGACAAGAAGATTAATTTCATAACCATTTTGTTGATTGATACAACAAATAAAAATAGACATGATATTTAACAAGAATGTAATGGAGTGAGAAGTCAATTGGAAGTAGTAGAAAGATTAAGTGGGAGATGAAAGGAAAAAAGAGAGAACCCCTGAACCACTTGGCAGTGACTGGGGAGGGGAAATGGTATGTTAGGGGTCATAGCTGGAGAGGGAACAGGCGTACAATAACCCTAATAAAGGTCGGTGATGAAACACTCCGGTCACGCCAACTTCAGCTATCTCCTACTCCCTTACTCAATTACACCTTGAGCAGTATGTGCGCCATGGCCACTGTCCCCTCCCTCCCTCGGCTCCTGGCAGTGTGCATTCTTCTATCCTAGTCCAAGGCTGTCATTTGTGGGTTTATCTCCTGCCTAGTCACTACCTGTTGCAGGTCCTATGTCTTCTCCCCACCTTGTTCTAACCTATCTCCCTGGCTATCTCATCTACCTCCCATGGCTTCCTATCACTTATAATCACTTGACTTTCATCTTGCCTTGATCTTGCCTCCTAATTCTTGGCCACAGAGCAACTGTCTGTTCACCGTCTTTTGAAAGCTTTGCAGGTACCAGGTACCAGATGCTGAGAAGATCCAAGAGTGAGTTCACGACCTGCTCCTTCAGGTCCCACCCTTTTACAGAGTTTCTCTCAATGGACAGCGTCACGGATTTGTCGACTTGTTTAAGAAGAAGCCAAGTATCTACCCCCACCTTAGCTCCATATTCATGACCAGCTCCTATAGAAATGATCCTCTAAGTCTCTCTGGAATCCGTCACTATCTTCATTGCTGTCACCATAGTCCCAGTCACAATCTGATCTTTGCTGAAGACTGAAAGTCATCTTCTGACTGTCTACCTGCATCCATGCTCACCTCCCCACAGTCTTCTCTCACGATCCTCTATGATACTATAGCTTGAGTCATATCACCCTCATCCTTAGAATTCTTCAATTACTTTGCACAGTGGTTCTTGAAGAGTCGTCTGGGAACCCGTCAGTACCAGCTAGCAGTAATTTTTGAAATGAAAAATGTTGAGTCCTATTATGCTTTAATACATAGTAGATAAGTGAAGTGCACATTTAGGGGTATGTGTGAGTGTGTGTATGTCAGGGGTATTTCCACTAGGTCTTTGATTTGATGTGTGGGTTGTCTGATAAATTTGTAACATAATGGTGCTATCAGGAGGTGGTGAAAGGTAGGAGGTTGGTCCTAGTTGGAGAAAGTAGGCCACTTAAGGGTCTATATGTGGGGGATATATCTTTCCCTTTTTGCTTCCTGTGTGTCTTTTAATCTGCTTTCTAGCCACTGTGACATGAGCAGCTGTACTCTGTTGGCTTCTCTTATCATCCCCAATAAGGTGTGGCCTTATTGGAGGAAGTGTGTCACTGTGGGGGCAGACTTTGAGGTCTCTTTTACTTAAGCTTTGCTCAGTGTCACAGTCCACTTCCTGTTGCCTTATGATTAAGATGTAGCCAGCACCATGTCTGCTGGCATGCTGCCATGCTCTCCACCATGATAATGGACTGAACCTCTAAACTGTAAGCAAGCCACCCCAATTAAATATTTTTCTTTATAAGAGTTGCTGTGGTCATGGTGTCTCATCACAGCACTAGAAACCCTAACTAAGACAGGAACCAGGAGCCCAAATAAATTATTCCTCCATTTAAATTGTTTACATATCCAAGTCATATCAAGGACTTCTATGGTACCATGTTAGTTCCTCCAGTATCTATTGCTGGGATAGCACATACTTACATATTGGTTGGATGAATGAATGCATCCATAAATTAGCTTGCCCTGGTAGTATCTGCATATTGTATCTGAGTCTTTGTGATCAGTTCCCAGTATGGGACTTGTTGAGATGATTATATGAGGTGATACATGGACAAAACCTAGCAGAGCCAGGCACTTATGTCTTTTATAAACCTGAGCCCTAATTTTCATCTTTATTAAGACTCCAGGGTTATTATCACTAATTATTCTACTTTGCATAAATTCCCACAGTCATACAGGTTGAGTTGGAACCAGTTTAATTTGTGATAAAAATTTACATTTTAAAATTATAAGGCAAAAATATTTATGTAATTTATCCATTAAAATTTCTAAAGCATTTACTCGAGAAAATTCTTTTTAGTCTTGCCACTGTTTATTGCTGCCACTCACTCATTCATTCAGCAATTAGAGAACACCTGGATGTATTGTACCATGTTCTGAGCACGCAAATCCTGGAGCCTTCTAGCGTTGGTTGTCTTAGAGTTGACAATCAAGTGGAGAACAAGACACTAACAGGTCTTTTGGGGCAGTATGTTATACCAGGGAATAATGCGTCAGTGTCTGAGAAATAATGAAGTCAGTGTCTGAGAAACAAAAAGCTCAGATTAGGAGGAAGGTATTTTCCCACCTCAAAGCCCACCATTGGCAGGCAGCTAAAAGCCCCAGGGCTCACACCAACCTACGTTGCAAACCAAACAGCTGATTTAAAAAAAAAAATTCCCCTCTGTGGGAGCTAATTCTGTGTTTTCCTCTAAACAGAGTTTTCATGCAAACCAGCTAACAGGAGAGCAAGAGGGGAACAGAAAGGTAGGCCAGGGAGCAGTCTTACCTTGCTAATCTGTCTTCCATGCATGCTTAGGGGCTGAGGATGATTTCTTTAAGGTCCTTTGCCTGATTTCTTTACCACTGAACACCTGCAGGTGAAGATCATTTTCATAGTAGTTTCAAAGCAATCCCTTCTCTTAGTTTGCTACATATTGTAATTTTTGAATAGCATTAATATTGATCGCTGTTTGATGAATGTGAAGTTGGGGGGATCCAGAACTTTCCAAACCAGGGCTCGTCCTACCAGGGGGATCCGGAGAGGCTTTCAGCAAGACTGCCTTGCAATCTGTTCAATTACTTTCTTTCAAAGGAATGCCCAGGTGTTGTTTGACCTTCAAACATATGGCCTGCTGGAGTAATGAAAGTCTCACCTGTTCCCACAATGCCTAGGGAACAGGATGAGGGAATGCTTTTTCATATTCTCTGAGTTTTGTGGCTTATTAGGTTCGGGCTGAATGGGTTACTTACTTTAGTCTTCTGCAGGGTGGCAGGCTGCTGTTGCCTTTGTTGAAGGAAGAGCCAGGTGTAAATTGACACTAACCTTAACCATTGAAATATCGAGATGGGAGAATATTCGGAACACACAACAAGGGCTTAAGCTCCAAAGCCACACAAGAAATGACCCAGGGCACAAGAAGTCATAAGAAGACCCCAAACTGTGCCTTGGGCTTAGGAAGTGAGTGTGATGGATGCTTCAGGTTCTAGGGAGCCGAGGGTCCACAGGGGCTTTTTCCTTTTTCAGGTAGTAGGGTGACTGCTGTTGTTTTCAGACTTGCAGCCCTGTTATGATAATTTATGCTTTTCTTAGATTTTTATTGAGGAGGCTTTTTAACCCAGCAGCCCATGGCTTTTGTTCATTCATATGTACATTTGTTCGTATTCATTTGTTACTGTCGGTGTGCTTGACATGTTTGAGGAAGGGGTGTGTGTGCATGCCACCGAGCATGTGTGGAGGTCAGAAGACAACTGTGTGGGGTCAGGTCAGTTCTCTTGTCTCTGCGTGGGTTCCAGGGATTGGACCTAGGCCACCAGCTTGCCTCGCAAGCACCTCTGTCTACTGAGCAATCTCACTGGCCCTATCCTGTGCTTTTGAAACCTGAACATTTCCCAAGGGTTGGGACTGTATTAAAAACAATTATTCTGTGGTTTTGTTATTGAACTTGGGGTGTCACAACCTCTGCACCCAGCCAGGTCTGGCCACCTGTCCTCAATAAGCCAATTAAAAGCTAAACTAAAAGTGGGAAGCAGGAAAAAGGAGGTTTATTCAGTGTGGCCATGTTGAGAAGTAGGATAAAGAGATTTAGGGGACTCCCCAAGTCTGTCTTCAGGCTCCTGAAGTGAGATCAAAGTTTAAATAGAGGACCAAAGATATGCACATTTTAGCAGTCCCAGTGACCAAGTGGCCCCGCCCACAACTGACCCATGTTATCTGGGTTTTAATGTCATCTTGTGAGGTGGCCTAGCAAGCTGTTAGAACTGAGCTCCCCCTCTGACTGGCACCTTTTCCCAGCATGAGATTCCTGGGGAAATCCCCATTTCTTTGGTCCATTGTTTCAACAATTTGAGGGACACAAGTGTCTTCAGGAACAACTTTATTTCTGCCAGGCTGATAGCAGTTTGGGAGTTAGAAATATCCAGTTTCAAACAATAGCCCTTCCTGTTTGCCAATTGTGTGACATCAGGCAAGCATCTTCAGTTTCTCTGAGTCTGACATTTCTTGACTATAAAATGAAATTTATAATTTTTACTTTACCATTTGACAATGTTTGCATAAAATTTTTGTATAGATACAGCAAAAAGGAAGTAATGGCCAAATACATCTGGGGAGACCTTTAGACTATTTTCATATTATCCTGTCAGACTGGGCCATAAGAAGTTTTATAGAAAAATAAAACTTTAATTTCGTTGAAATCAAAAGGTCAAAATGTGTTGGAGTTCAAGAAGCCTTTTTCTTCTCTATTGCAGGAAATGCCAGCATTTTATATAATGCAAATTATTATACAGGGTGATTATAAAGGTTAAATACAAATTTAAGTACATGCTTTTTCTGTCTGTCCTGTAATCACCAAATAGTAGGAAGTATTATAAATATATAAGTATGGAACATCCACATACCTGGATTTTAAATAGAGTAATTAGATCAGTGCTCCCCGTTAGTTTACAAAGCTCAGCTCTGACATGGCTAATGGCCATGGTTTGTTAAGTGTCTGTCCTAAGCCACTGTATTGGTTAGCATAGAGTCAGTCACAGGTTCCATGGCTCCAATTATTTTTCCTTTTGTAGATGGGGATTGTGCCTTAAAAACAACGAGTGTTGTTAATTTAGCTCCAGATCTGTCTGACCCGTTATTAGCCCTGTTGGGATTCTACAAATCCTTAGGGGTTTGTAAGATGACAGTGACCTGGAAGGTATTTGCAGTGGTTACCCCTAATCGAATCAAATCCTTGACCAACATGAATCATCACAAGGTTAAGTATGTTGGAAAGGTCATGTTCTAACCAGACTAAAAATCTTGTCCTCATGGAATTTGCTAATGTTCTCTCGCCTTGAAGCCTGGGACATGCACTTTCTTTGTCTAAAACATTGTTTTTTGCTGTTTTCCTGTGCTCTGTCACTCAGGTCTTGTGACTGGTGCCGTTCTCAGCCCTGCAGCATGGCGCTAAGGCCTCTTCTGACGGTCTGCTAGCATCTGCACGGGCCTCTCTTCAGCCCCTCCACCTCCTTGTCAGTCTTACCACTTGTCTGTCTTCCCAGTCATACTGTGAGCAGCTCCTAAGCCTTGGCCAGCTTTGTACTCCCAGCATGAAACATGGCATAGATATTAACAAATGAAGGATGTCAAGTCAAAACGGCAAAATTATTAATGCTTCCATTGAAAGAGTCAGAATGTAGCTTCTTTGTTACCCGCTCCATACAAGATTATCAAAGCATTGCTTTTTAGAATTATTAGCAGAAATAATGTTGAAAATTCCTGCATGAAAACAATGTCTGTTCCTAAACTATGTTGCAGTGGAGGCTGTTACAAGAGATGGGGCTATTTGGGGCTGAGTCTTGAAGAGACCCATAGAAAAGCAAGTTCAGAATCTCACTCCCCCCCCCCCAAGTATTTTCTCTTGTTACATACACCCAAGCCTCCTCCGTGGGACTCACACTGCCAACTTGTCGTTCTTACTGGATATTGCTGAGTGTGTTTCCACTGGAAACCTTTTAGCCAAAGGGTATGCAGTGTGCTGGAGCTGAAAAGGATGGTGGCAGATGTTGCCTCAAAGTTATGTGTACCAGCTTACTGTGTCTTCTTCCTGGACAGATGCCAACACTGTTTTGTTAGTGACAATAAGGAACAAGTTTTATATCAGAATACTAGTTTCCTTGGTTAATTCCGCACCCAGGATTATGAGCCTTTGAAAGGACACTCTCCTTTTCTAGCATGGCTTTTGTTGTTTGAACATCCTTGGTGCTAGGCTTGCTCTATTGAGTCATGGCTTTATAAGCAAGGCATCACCTTGCTTTTAAGGAGCTTCCTACTCAAAAGTTGGTAGGTTATTTCCTGCAAAGATTTTCATACTTCGTGGGATATCTAGAAGGTAAAAAGGAGGCAGGAAATTGCTTCTCATGGACACATTCTCTAAAAGTAAATTATTTTCCGCTGTATTTTATACTGATGTGTTGATAAGACAATTGCATCCATTAAAATAATAAAATGCTAAAGAAGTAGCACCATTGTGGAGGGAAATATATGAAACATCAATGGCCACATGGCAGAAAGCTAGGGAAGGTGCCCAGAGTCTCTTATCATCTGTGAGCTGTACTCCTCACTCTACAAATGTTGTAAAGGTCACCATCCGTGTTATGTCCCCTGAAGCTACAACTGGTCGTGTGGCCCATCTGATCCTAACAACTGATGTGACCATCCAAGAAGCTAAGGAATACCAATTCCTGGCACAGAGCAGTGCGGGGTGATGTTCTGTCCACTTCGATTCCCCCAGATGATCTATTCTAATTTGGCCTCTGTGCTGTGACGGTTTAATTGACTGCTCAGAGCTCCTTTGTTTAACTGTACTCCGGCCAGCTCCTGAAGGAGAGGTCATTCTCAAGCCTCTTTTGTAAACAGAAGCATTTACTCTTCTATTAACTGGCTTCTCGTTGTTTTGTCTAGGAGCTAACCTGCATGAGGTTTGTGGACCTTTGAGCTATAGTGTCTGCACCTTTGACCTATAATGCCCATATTTCAGCTCTCTTTCAGCTTTTAGCCTTCAGAGGATGAACTGCAAGAGACTCAGAGAAGACCAGAAAAGGCCTGGAAGATCCTACAGCCAGTCAAGCTTAGGCATCATATTTCACCCTCCCTTCCATGGACCTTTCTCTTTATCTCCCAAGTATGAATTTCTAACATCTCTAGGTACCCACCTTGTACTGAGTATAATCCTTTTCAGGTTGATTGAAATTTTTTCTGTACATTTGTCCCCAACTATATTTTATGGTCTAGAGGACAAGGATTGTGTTTAGTGTTGAAGGATATATACTACACCTTATGTAGTTCCCAGGAGACATTTAATCTCTATAGCAGTTCCCCCTTATCCATGAGTTTACTTTGCCTGGTTTCAGTTATGGTCAACTATGGTCCAAGAATGTTAAATGGAAAATGGCAGAATAACATGTAAGTGTTAGATTATGCATTGCTCTGACTTGTTAATGAAATCCCAAGCATCTTGCTCAGCCATGAATCAGCTTTGTCTAGCATATGTCCTTCCTGCGTTCACTACCCATTTGGCATCCAGACACCATCTTGTTTATCTGGTTGACAACCACAGTGCTTGGGTTCAAGTAACTGTTACTTAATGGTGGCTCCAGAAATAGGAAGCAATGATGCATCTCAGATGGGGTGGGGATGGGGGTATAAAGGGATTCTATTAACTGAAAAGGTGAAAGTTTCCTATTAAAGAAAATACGTGCTGGGATTACAAAAATTTATCTTAAGAATGAATAGAAACTATGACCTGGAGGGCTGTCTTACCTGTGTACGGTGAGAGTGTTTGCAGTGTGTTCCTGGTGGTAAAGGAATGTCTTCCTCACATGCTGTCACCAATGAACCTCCAGCAGAGCATTGTCATTGAGTCCACACTGACACCTTCCTCTCAGAGCCAGACTGTTCATGACCGACCCCAGCTTATTCTGCGCTATCTTTCCCCGTACTGCTTGCCAGTGTTAAGGTTGCTCACAAGCTGCCCCTCATCTTCATGAATATCTTGGCCTATGAACTTCACCATCATCCTGAAACTTATTTACCACTACTAAATGATAATGCCTGTCCCATAAGGAATGTATACGGAGAGCTGATCACACAGCAAGCTGGAGGTCATGGGCTTTGTGTGTGCGGTCTTTTCCCTATAACCACCTTGCACAGTGGTTTTGATTATCCTTCCAGGTAAGAAATCAAAAGCTAAAGAAAGTTAATTTCCAAAAATACAATGACCCAGTAAGAGGTAAACTCTGTTTCTCCCCCTCACATTCTCTTCTCTTTACACTCTGAGTTAAAATGTGACAGTTAACCAGTGTGGGGGCAGTTTGCTTTATGGCGAGTCTGGCTGGACCCCGTTGAGCACCCTATAGCTGAAGGAAGCAACAAACAGTGAGGAGCACACGGACGCAGTTGCACATGGCCAGGAATGGTCAATTACATAGTCCTTCAAGTTGCCTTCCATGAAATGCCTTTCAACTGAGGGGGAAACTGAATAGAGTCATTTTGTAACCCCTCAAAGCAAGCTTTGATTTCTGTATTCTGGCAACTCTAAACAATAGAGTGAGCACCCTTAGCACTGTCCACACTCAAGTCTGGATAGTTAACGTTTGTGAAGACACACAGAGTGTACTCTGCAGTCTTCGCCACCTGGTACACTATGACGTGTCCTCATGTACCAATGTATTCAAACACTTCTGTCTCCCAGTCTCCCCACCTCTCTTTTCCTTCCTTTTCCCCCTCCTTTTTTTTTCATGTAGCATTGGGAATACAGACTTACTCAAAGGCCCAACCACTGAGCTAAACTTCCAGCCTCCGCATTCCCATTGTATATAGAGTAGGAAAGAAAAGAGTAATGATAGCGTGTATCTCATAGGGTGTATTTGGGATTAGATGAATCGAAGAAAACCGTGACCTTAACTGTTGACAATAGTGCATTTAAACAGTGTGAGGAGACAGTTTTAGTTTTCTCACCACGGGAAGCCTAACGGGTGTCTAGTTTGAAGAGACAAACGGTGGTGCTGAGCCTCCTGCCACGCGCAGGACGAGCCCCTCAGGGAAGAATTATCAGGGCAAAGCTCGCGTAGTGTTAGGGTCAAGAAAGCATGGGGTATATCTCAGAAACACCTGAAAACCTCCTTGGAAATACAGGCTTTGTGACACTCAGAGGAAAAGACAGGGGATTGTGACTGTTGCACTCTTTATCTAAATATTTTGAAGCCATGGAAACTACATTTCTGCCCCTCTGCTGGAGTATGCGGAGTTCTTTGTCCGATGTTAAAAAGCTTCGCAAAGCTGGCCTCTCTGCCTCTCCCATTTCCAAAGGCTCTTACCATGTGACATCACTAGGGGAAGTGGAGTTTTATTTGTTTTTATCCGTTTTGTGTGACTTAAAAGCATCTTGAATTATTAAAGCAGCTATTTTCCAGGCCTGCAAATGTTTTCAGTGTGTTGCCCCACATTTCCTGAGTCAGCACATGGACTGATCTTAAAAGACCTCAGGCAGGCAGGCCTCCTCCTCCTCCTCCTCCTCCTCCTCCTCCTCACACTGCTATGCTTCTTCTGGATCGATATTTGGGGTGTTCACACAAACTGGAAAAAAGGTATGTTTCTCCCAGACCCCCATGGGGCTTCTGCTTAGGACAAAAAGTTTTACCACATTATTCTAGTCTAATGAAGAGAAGAAAGAGGGAAGGATCCAGGCAGTCCTTTAACATTTTTCCCAATGCCTTGGACTTAGTCTAGCCAGAAGCCAAACCGAAAGGTAAACCCTCTAACTCATATTTTATGGGAGACAATAAGAAAATACTTGGAATTACAATGAAAGAATTTTTTTTCCTTTCAGAGCCAAATGTTTTTAGAAGAGGCAGAGAGAAAAATGAAAAAGAAAGGAAGAAAAACTACTTGAGTTAAATTGAAAAACAGTCAAAATATGGCCTTGTTGGGGCTGATACACCTCTCCTGACTAGTCCCGAAACACAGAAGGCATTTGCAGGCATGGCTTTCTTTGCTAACTGAATGAGGTATCTATATCAAGAGCTTGAATGCTACAATCTTTAGGCCCACATTTCCTGAGTATATCATTGAAAATTATCAGACCTGTTTTGTTCATTACTAGGAAACTGAAAAATGACTTGAAAGAAAAGGCCACAAGGCATTCTGTAGCTGGCACAGGCTGACTCTTAAACAGATGTCTGTAGAGCTCTTGAGTCCATCATGGAGGGTCTTAAGCCTCAGGGAAGTCATCATTCATAGTAACCCCACGGGAACTTCTACTAAAACCCACTGGCTCCTAAGGGATGGATAGTTTCCCAGCCAAGTGTACTTGCTTCTGAAGTATTCTGGGCATGTAATTTGCTTTCCAGGGGTAAATGTAGGCACTCTTGGTTATTGTTTTACTGATCGACAGTCAAACTAAATGATGCTATCTCCTCATGTCTATCTGAATCCTGGATATTGAAATCCAGCAATTATATCCCCAAAGAACTAGGGAGGACATAAATCAGGGCCCAACTGAGATTTACAGATCCAGGGAGGCCCCTAATCACCTGCATGGAGCATCAGGGACCCCAGACAGGGGCCTTGTGCTGAGATACATATGGCAGCTGAGTTCTTGCTCCTATTGACTGGTTGGCTTTGTTGTTTCTGTCTAAGACGCAAGTGCACAGCTCTTACTTCTCTTATTCCTAACAGTTCATTAATAACCCTGGTTCCTTCTCCCCCAGCTGACTTTGAAGAACCTGAATTCATCTAGGCTTTCATTAGTGGTAATTCTTTAGCTGTCAGAGCCCAGCTGGACTGCATTGCTGAAGGGAGTCACATCACTTTGCTCCTAGGCACTGCCTCCAAACAATTAAAGCAGAGGAGCACCTGTGTAAATAACGCACTATTCAGCGATAAGAAAATGATTAGGCAATAGAACCTGAGCTGAATTTGTTAAAAATAGTATTTCCCTGCCGAGGTGTTTTGCACAACAGGCCTTTAAGCTGCACTGGTCCCAAGAACAAGGTCAAGTTTTTCCTACCCGTCCTCCATGTTGTTTGCTGGGAAACTAAGCTAACTGCTGTCCCTAGATTTGAGTTTGATTGTGAAAAACTAAAATGTTAAGGAACTGTCTTGTAGATAAGCTGAAAGTGGAGTTATAAGGTAAACCATTAAAGAGTAATTTTTCTAAAGCCAAAACATCTATATCAACAGATTGAGAATGGAAACCGATGGACAATGGTCTTTGTCCTTGTTTATATTGGGGACCTCTGTAGTGGCAGTTCAACAGTGAAAATAGCAAGAATTTTGTAGTCAGAGAAGCCAAGTGTTTGAATCCCAGCTTATTGGTGTAATTACTAAGGCCACTCCACATAGTTAAAAGGAAGATTTATTTAGTGGGTAACTTACAAATGAAGGGATAGGTAGGCGGTGGGTTCTGGAAAAGACGCAGCGCAGTCCGGCAGTGTTCTCTGGAGAACCTTCCTCGGTCTACCTCTCTCGTCCAGGTCCAGGAAAACAAGAGAGCGCCGCGCGTCCAGATCTCAGGTCTTCAGGCCCTCCCTTGGCCCCGCCTTGTAGGCGTGATAGTTACGGAAGCCTCAGTGGGGGTTGGAACTTCCAGACCAAAGCTGGAATGGCTACCCACTTCACTAACTCACCTTTGGGGACTATGTGATGTGTGACACAGTGTGAGCCTCAAGTTCCAGGTCTGTGAGAAAGTCTTCACCCTAACCCTACTTCCACACCACCCCTCATGTCCAGTGGCAGGCCTGGTGCCTGGTGGACAGCACACACATAACAGTAAGTCAGAAAACCCATCACCTTTAGCTCGCTCACCATTCGGAGGCTGAGTTTGTTTGTGTTTCAAGTTGCTCTTTGGTGAAGAACACCTTTCAGCAGTGTGAGGTGCCATCATGAAGGGATTCTGAAATCCCCACATCTCTCTTATGGTGCTCCTGTTTCAGAAACTTCTTTTCTCCTGTGCCATAGACTCATGTAGACTAACCATCAGAAGACTTTTTTCAGGCCTGCCGTTGGACACTGAAAAGTGTCGATCCTTCCTATCCATCTGTTGTGCAGGTTTTGCTTTCACTGAGATATGTCTGTTTAGCTGAAGGACATCCACAAAGGTCTGCTTTTGGACTTTTTTCTTTTTCTTTTCTTTCTTTTTCCCCCCTCCCTCATTCCAGTTGTCTGTGTGGATATCATGATTTTTGTTGTTGTTTTTTAAAAACTTTCTTAGATTCTTGTTTTTAACGTAATTCTTTATTGATTCTTTGGGAATTTCATATCATGTACCCCAATCCTGCTCAGCTTCCAGTCCCTCCATATCCACCAATCACTCCTGAAGTATGTGCCCCCAAATTAATTAAAAACAAAACAAAACAAAAAACCCACCTTATTCCTCCATCTTTCCAATACCTCTGCATTCATCCTAGTTCTTTGGGAGCTTCAGTGTGTCATACAGCATACCCTTTTGTTCAGTCAGCTCCACCCACAAAATGTTCATTGGTCTGTATGGTAGTCTGAATGTAATTGGCTCTCATAATCTCACAGAGGGTGGCACTATTAGGAGGTGTGACTTTGTTGGAGTGGTATGGCCTTGTTGAAGGAAGTGTGTCACTGTGGGGCAGGCTTTGAGGTTTCCTATGCTCAGGATACCACCCAGTATCTCAGTTGACTTCCTGTTGCCCGCAAGATGTAGGACTCTCAGCTTCTACTTCAGCACAATGTCTGTCTACATTCTACTATACTCCTAGACATGATGATAATGGACTGAACCTCTGAAACTATAAGTGAGCCACCCTGATTAAATGTTTTCTTTATAAGAGTTGCTATGATCATGGTGTCTCATCACAACAATAGAAACCCTAACTAAGACAGACTGGCTCAAGGCCTCTGGCACATCATCATCCCTGGACTGTCACCAAAACTCCTCTCAGATAACCTGTTGTTGCCTCCAGCCATGGAGATCCTGCGGTTATCATTCCATGGGACCAGTCCCTTTATCCACTCCAGCACGTCATAGATGGGGTAGATGTTAGAGTGTGCCAACCTAAGGTCCAGGATGTGGGTCTGGGTGGTAGCTGAGCTGGTCAGTCAGGGTCACTGGGGCTGTCCCCTTCAGGCAAGAGGCAGAGCCAGCTCTCCAAAACCCATGTTGAGGCATGGGGCCTTCTCTCATGACTAAAGGGGCAAACTCTCCAATGAAAGACAGGACCAGGGAGGGGCTGGGCTAGCTCAGCACAGCCTTTAGATTTCAACACACATGATTCCTATGACCCTCTGTGATGGACCCCAGCTGCAGCAGAAACATGGATCCAGACATGGCCCTCCACAGCAGCTCAGGCCATGGAAGTCACCATGGCCCTGGTGGCAGCACAGACCACCCAGATCAGTCTCAGTGGCAGCAGGGCCCTCAGACACCAACATCATCTCAGGTGGCTGTCTAGACACACACACACACACACACACACCCCATCATGGCAACAGGAGCCACAGACATCAACCCAGATCCTGGTTGCTACTGGGCCACAGACCCAGACATGACCCACAGCGGCATCATGGGCCTGGATGACACCATGACCCTATGTGGAAGTGCAGGCCACCCAGATCAGATCAGCATGGCCCCAGTGGTGGTATGGCCCTCAGACACCAACATGGTCACAAGTTGCATCCCAGATCCTGGGCATCTGTTGGCCTTTGGTGGTACAATGGACCATAGACATCAACACAGAGCCCAACTATGGTAGGACTATGGACCCAGACATGGTCCTCCATAGCAGCCCAGGTGCAGATGTCATCATGGCCTCAGTGGGCAGCACAGGCTGTTCAGATTGGCAAAGGCCTCATGGCAGCATGGCTCTTGGACTCCAACATGGCCCCAGGTGGTAGCTAAGACCCCTGGCATGGGCATGGCCTTTGATGGTATCAGGAGTCACAGACATCAACATTGTTTGGTTCTTTTAAGGGTCAAAGTTCATTCTTCATGCTTCAGTTTCTCCATGTTGAATAATGACAACTAATAAACAGTATTATTCAGAAATTTCAATGAGTTGAATGTTATTTGAACAGAGAAGCAGCCATAAAAACTTGACTGTAGTTGTGGTTCTTATTATTACTGGGAGAGATGGAGGCAGCCAACAGTACAGCTGGTCTACTGGAAAGAGCTGGTGTGTGTGACATAACAATCAACCCTCAATCAAGTCTTCTTGAGTCAAAAAAGTCACTATTAAACATGGTGTTCTCTTTATACAAGTCAGACATGATTTGTATTAGATTTAAAATAGTAGTTTATACTCGTGGCTTCTGAACAAGACAAAGAGAAGTGGGAAATCCTTCATGGTGATGCTGAATTACTTCTACAGGAAGATTCAACAGGGTTTAGACCTTGAGTCTAAAATTAAATAGTCACTAGCTTGAAAATTCACACGATTTATTCTCTGACTTCAAGTTGATATATTTACAAGGCTAGGGAAGGGGGAATAAACAGAAAATGGTTGTAAAAAGTCAATATTTCTTTACTATCAGATTTTAAATACATACATTGAAACAGCAGAATGGAATATTGATGTGAGTAGACACATCATATTCTTCAGAACTGTGTACCTAAGTTGCCTTAAACCTGGTTATGTAGTTACTTTAACGGCATTTTCTAATTTCGGTGACCCCACTTGCTGATTTTCACTATGTGATATGAGCATAAAACATGAACAACCTAAACAGTTAAGAAGTCCCTGAAGACAAAGATAGCCTCTTCAGTTGAGACAGCAGAACTTATACAGATCTGTAGAAGATTGAAAAGAGTTCTAAACACAAAACTTACAGATAAGAGGAAACATCACTTGATTTAGCCTGAGCACTTTTACTTCCTAATTCTTTAAGCAAACTGATCAGTACTGAATGAAGAGATGGGCTGAGATGATTCTCGCTGGAATAGGAAAGGCACTCTTAATGATTAAGCTTCTTACACATTTAAAACATAAATTTTCCTTAAGATTCCCCTCAAGTCGTATTGAATTCACTGAGCGATGAGCTTGCCTTGTTTCTTTTAATGGCTGTATATGCCCAAGGGTGTTAAACGACTCATTGTGCTGGAGTGCAGCTCTAATGTGCTTCTTCCCCGGGGCCTTATCACTTATCTAGCCTGTTGATTAACTTTGTACATCAAAATACCATGGTCCAATTGAGGAGGCTGTATGTGTGATAAGCATGACAATGATAACCCCGTAACATCTAAGCTGAGAAATGGATGGTGTGTTGATGAATGCAAGTTCAGGGAGTGTATTTCCAAGATGTGTTTTCTTTCTGTTCTTTCAAAGCCGTAGTTTACAAACCCAAATGTTCCTTTTCTTGTATTTGTCAATGTATGATTCTTAAGGTTTGTGCCACTTTCATAAATATTGGTTAAGTTTTCCAAGGAAATTGAGGAAGTTATTACTCTAATTCTACTTTTTGAACACTTTATAATTAAACTTAATTGTTTTCCCCAATCAGGTTTAAGTATTCTGCCTGGACCTCTCACACCTGACTTCCTGGTCAATTTCCATTTAAGTCTGTACAGCTGCAAACTCTCAGGCAGCTATTGATTCCGAGTCTCCTTGCTAAAGGTTACTAACTTCACCCTCAGTGATGCTGTAAATCACGTCTGGTACTATCTTCTTATTCCTTGTCAGTGGCTTATAATGAACTTTTAGTTTCAGGCTGTTTAATGTGTTGACATCCATACAACTGTCACTCTACAAAGACCTAAACTATTCCTGGAGACTATTGCTAAATTAACACACCTTTGGCTACTGGATCATAAGTCAGATTTTTTTTGTTGGTTTGGGTTTTTTTTTTTTATTATTTTTTGTTTTGGTTTTACATCCTGACCAAACTGCTTCCTCCCCACTCTCCTTCCAGTCCCTCCCTCCCACCCTACCCCCATTCACTACTCCTTCTTTGTCTCTCTTCAGAAAAATGGCAGGCCTTGCTGTGGGATGGTCTGTATGTCAAATGCATTGCTCTGATTGGTCAATAAATAAAACACTGATTGGCCAGTAGCCAGACAGGAAGTATAGGCGGGACTAACAGAGAGGATAATTGAGAGAACAGGAAGGCAGAGGGAGACACTGCTAGTCGCTGCCATGAGAAGCAGCATTTGAAGATGCTGGTAAGCCACAAGCCACGTGGAAAGGTATAGATTTATAGAAATGGATTAATTTAAGATGTAAGAACTAGATAGCTAGAAGCCTGAGCCATTAGGCCAAACAGTTTAAATAATATAAGCATCTGTGTGTTTATTTTATAAGTGGGCTGTTGGACTGCCAGGGCTTGGCGGGACCCAGAGAGAAAACTCTCCAGCTACAAGGTCTCCCATGAATATCAGCCAGCCATGATATATCAACTTGCAGTGAGACTAGGCACCTCCTCTTCTATGAAGGCTGGACAAGGCAATCTAGTAGGAGGAAAGGGTCCCCAAAGCAGACAACAGAGTCAGAGACAGCCCCTGCTCTCACTTCAGGAGTCTCACAAGAACACCAAGTTACACAACTGTAACATATATACAGAGGGCCTAGCTCAGTCCCATGCAGGCTCCTTGGTTGTTGGTTCAGTCTCTGTGAGCCTCTATGAGCCAAAATTAGTTGGTGCTATGGGTTTTCTTGTGGTGCCCTTAACCTCACTGGCTCCTACAATCCTTCCTCCCCCTCTTCCCAGGATTCCCTGAGCTTTGCCTAATGTTTGGCTGTGGGTTTCTGCATCTGTTTCCATAAGTTGCTGGATTAAGCCTCTCTAATGATTGTTGGGCTAGGTACCAGTCTACGAGTATAGCAGAATATCATTTTATTGACCTTTTTGTTGTTATTGTTGTTTTTGCCAGTCACATTTGGTTCTATCCTGGGTTTTTGCACTATCAGGGACCTCTTGAAACTTAAAAGCTTCTGTAAGGCAAAGGACACGTCAAAAGGGCAAAATAGTAGCCTACAGAATGAGAAAAGATCTTCACCAACCCCATATCTGACAGAGGGCTGATATCCAAAATATATAAAGAACTCAAGATACTAGCTATCAAAATGCCAAATAATCCAATTAAAAAATGGGATACAGATCTAAACAGAGAATTCTAAACAGATGAATCTCATATGGCTTAGAATCACTTAAAGAAATGTTCAAAATCCTTAGACATCAGAGAAACACAAATCAAAACAACACTGAGTAGTGGATGCCTATTCTGCCTATGACCTTAAAGTACAGCCCCTAGAGATGTAGTAGGTAACAGTTCTACCTATGACCTTGAAGTACCAGCCCCTGGGGTGTGGCCTCTGGGCTACCTTTAAGACCAGAGGGGCATGTAAAGTGCTCTCTTCACTCTCCCTTGTGGGAATGGATGGTGTGGACTGACTCAGGCAACAGAACAGTGTGGGACAGTACCTCAGTCTTCCAGGACCCCATGACAATTCTCTTATTCTGTTTAGTGAGTTTTCTTTTCTAATAAATTATTTTAAGCAGACTCCCATGGATTTCTCATTATACTGGGATCCCATCTTATACCTGTCAGAATGGTTGATTAAAAAAAAAAAAACACAAGTGACAGCTTATGCTTGTGAGGATGTGGAGCAAGGGGAACACTCATCCATTGCTGGTGGGAGTGAAAATGTACAGCCACTTTGGAAATCAATATGGTGGTTTCTCAGAAAATTGGGAATTGATCTACCTCAAGACTCAGCTATACCACTCCTGGACATATCCCCAAAGGACACTCCAACATACCACAAGGACACTTGCTCAACTATGTTCATAGCAGCTTTATTCATAGTAGCCAGAAACTAGAAACAATCTATATACCCCTCAAACAAAGAATGGATAAAGAAAATGTGGTACATTTACACAATGGAGTATTACTCAGCTGTTCAAAACAATGACATCATGAAACTTGTTGTCAAATGAGTAGAACTAGAAAAGATTATCCTGTGTGAGGTATCTCAAACCCAGAAAGAGAAACATGGTATGTACTCACTTACAGGTGAATATTAGATGTAAAGGAAAACCATGCTATAATCCACAGACCCAGGGAAGTGAAGAAACAAGAGGGCCCAAGAGGGGACACATGAATCTCACTGTGAAGGAGAGATAGAACAGACAATGCTGTTGGATGAGGGGAGGGTTCTGATGGGGGAGTGGGAATGGGAACTGCTGTGGAATAATCCTCCCATGAACTGTAAAGATTTGTCACTTGAATTGGTTAATAAAAAGCTGACAGGCCTATAGCTGGGCAGGAAATTAGTCAGGAAAGCCAAACTGAGAATGCTGGGAAGGAGAAGGGCAGGGTCAGAAAGTCACCAGCCAGACACAGAGGGAGCAAGTTAGAATGCCATACTGAGAAAAGGTACCAAGCCACATGGCTAAACATAGATAAGAATTATGGGTTAATTTAAGTGTAAGAGCTAGTCAGTAATAAGCCTGAGCTACTGGCTGATCATTTATAAGTAATATTAAGCCTCTGAGTCATTATTCAGGAACTGGTGGGCAGAAGAGAACTGTCTGCTTACAGGGAACAGGAGGGATAGGTGGGGGGATAGAAGGAGGGAGTACTGGGAGAGACAAGTGGAATCTGGGGGTGAGCTAGAAACCTAGAGCAATGGAAACTCCCAGGAATCTATGAGGTTTACCTAAGACTCTTCACAAAGAGGAAACGGAGTGTGAACTGGTCATCTCCTATAGCCAGGCAAGACTTCCAGTGGAGGAGTTGGGATACCAACCCAGCCACAAAACATTTGACTTACAATAAGATGTGCTGGGGTAAATGTGGCATAGACATTGTGTGAGTGACTATCTTCTAGCAACCATCAATTGCCCATAGCTCCTCAGATAGGGGTGGTCACTTCCTTGCACCAAGGCTGAGATTTTTTTTTCTGGCTTGATCTTGTGCAGGTCTTATGCACACACTCACAGTCACTGTCAGTTCATACGTACAACTGCCCTGTTGTGTTCAGAAAGCATTGTTTAACTCTAGTCATATACTGCCTCTGACTCATAATTTTTCTGCCCCCTCTTCCATGATGATCTCTGAACCCAGAGAGGAGTAAGTCTAATGTAGAAGCCCACATTCAGGGCTGAATACTCTGAAATCTCTTATTCTCTGCATGTTAACCAGTTGTGAGTCTCTGTTAATCACTATTTACTGCAAAAAGATGCTTCTTTGATGAGGGCTGAGACATGTACTAATCTATGAGTGTAATGATTGGACATTAGGAATCAGTTTAATGCTATGTTCATTTAGCAAAGTAATAGTAGTAGGCTCTCCCTTCGGGTCTATGATCTACCTAGCCTTGGGTTCTTAGCCTCTTTAATGGCACATGGTGTGAGTTCTCTCTTTTGGAGTGGGCCTTAAATCTACTCAGAAAGTGTTGGTTACTTTAATAACACTTGTGCCATTATTGCACCACTGGACATATCTTACCAGGCCAGTCTTTATTTGTAGTTCACAGCATTTACAGTTGGGTAAGACTGATTATTTCTTTTCTTCTCTGGTAGCATGCATATCAACTTCCACAAAAGCTAGCCAGTAAGGAAAAAGCTTCCAGGTCAGTATCAGTTTGAGTTCTCCATGTTCTAGGACTCAGGTATGTGCTGTCTTCAGCATTAGGGTCTTTTTTTTTCTTACTGGGGAGAAGGGAATTTACAGTTTTTTAATTTTAATTTTTATTTTATTTTATAATTTAATTTAATTTTACATATCGGCCATAGATTCCCTTGTTCTCCCCCCTCCCGGGCCCCCCACCCCCGCCTTCCCCCGAACTCACCCCCCATTCCCATCTCCTCCAGGGCAAAGACTCCCCTGGGGATTGAGTTCAACCTGGTAGATTCAGTTCAGGCAGGTCCAGTCACCTCCTCCCAGGCTGAGCCAAATGTCCCTGTATGAGCCCCAGGTTCCAAACAGCCAGCTCATGCACTGAGGACAGGTCCTGGTCCCACTGCCTGGATGCCTCCCAAACAGATCAAGCTAATCAACAGTCTCACTTATCCAGAGGGCCTGATCCAGTTGGGGGCTCCTCAGCCATTGGTTCATAGTTCATATGTTTCCATTCGTTTGGTTATTTGTCCCTGTGCTTTTTCCAATCTTGGTCTCAACAATTCTCCTCATACAAACCCTCCTCTTTTTTGCCAATTGGACTCCTGGAGCTCCACCTGGGACCTGGCCATGGATCTCTGCATCCGGTTCCCTCAGTCATTGGATGAGATTTCTAGCACAACAATTAGGGTGTTTGGCCATCCTATCACCAGAGTAGGTCAGTTTGGGCTTTCTCTCACCCATTGCCAGTAGTCTATTGTGGAGCTATCTTTGTGGATTTCTGTGGACCTCTCTAGCACTTGCTTCTTCCTATTCTCATGTGGTCTTCATTTATCATGGTCTCTTATCTCTTGTTCTCCCTCTCTGTTCTTGATCCAGCTGGGATCTCCCACTCCCCTAAGCTCTCTTTCCCTCTACCCTTGCCCTTCATTACCCCCACTTATGTCCAGTTTGTTCATGTAGATCTCATCCATTTCTCTGTCATTGGGCGATCCCTGTGTCTTTCTTGGGGTCCTGTTTTCTAGGTAGCCTCCCTGGAGTGGTGAGTAGCAGTCTAGTCATCTTTGTTTTACATCTAGTATCCTCCTATGAGTGAGGAAATACCATGTTTGTCTTTCTGAGTCTGGGGTACCTCACTCAGGATGATTTTTTCTAGATCCATCCATTTGCCTGCAAACCTCATGATGTCATTGTTTTTCTCTGCTGAGTAGTACTCCATTGTGTATATGTACCACATTTTATTTATCCATTCTTCATTTGAAGGGCATCTAGGTTGTTTCCAGGTTCTGGCTATTACAAACAATAGCATTAGGGTCTTACTGTCAAGTTCGGGGAGGTAACCAAAAGCATTGTCAATAGGCTGCAATGTTCATAGGTTGAAGGGACCCTACTGACTAACAACTCCAAGAGAGCTAACCTGAAGGCTTTGGAAAAAGCAAAATCAGGCAACATCCAAGAACCACAGATGGAGAGAGATGATTAAAACCAGGCTTTAAATGAATGAAGTAAAAGAGGAAAAACAATACAAAGAATCAATGAAACAAAGAATTAGCTCTGAAAAGATTAAGAATATTGGCAGATGGGCTGGAGAGATGGCTCAGTGGTTAAGAGCACTGACTGCTCTTCCAGAGGACCTGGGTTCAATTCCCAGCACTCTCAAACTGCAAGATTTGACCCCCTCACACAAAATACATGCAGGCAAAATACCAATGCAAATAAAATTAAATAAATTACCAAAAAAGAATATTGTCAGACTTCTATCCAAATTTTTAAAAAGGTGAAAGAAGATCCAAATGAGTAAAATCAGAGATGATAAGCGAGACATTGCAACAGACACTGAGGAAATGAAGAGAATCATAAGGACACACTTTCAAAATCTATATCAACTAAACCAGAAAATCTAAAAGAAGTAGATGAATTTCCATATGGCTGTACTTATCAAAATTAAGTCAGTATGAAGTTAATAATGTAAACAAACCCATCAAAACCAATGACATAGTGGCAGTATTTGAAAATGCCACTACTAAAATGAGTCTAAGACCAAATGGATTCAGTGAAGAATTCTCCTAGACCTTCAAAAAAACTAAAACTAATAATCCTTAAAATTATCTGTAAAATAGAAAATAAAGGAACACTTCTAAATTATTTTTATAAAAGCAGTATTACCCTGAGACCAAAACTGGATAAAGAAAAATAAAGGGGGGAGGGGGTTAGGTCAATCTCTCTGTTGAACATAGGTGCAAAAACAGAAAAATCTCAAAAAAATTCTTACAAACCTAATTCAAGAACCCATTTCAAAAACTCCTGTACATGAGCAGAATGGCTTCATCCCGGAGCTACAGGAGGGCTGACTCAGCATATATAAAACAACAAATGTGATCCACCATGTAAATAGACTGAAGGGCAGAAACCACGTGATCATCTCATTAGATGCAGAAACGGCCTTTGACAACATTTACAACTTCTTTATGGTAAGAGTCCTGAGGAGAACAGGGATATAGAGGACATATCTCAACACAGTAAAAACAATATACGAAAATCCCACAGTCAACATCATGCTAACCTGAGAAAGACCTCAAAGAATTTCCATTCAAATCAGAAACAAACAAAGGATGTCCACTCTTTCCCCTCCTGTTGACACAGTGTTTGAAATCATAGCTAGAATGAGAAGACAAGTGAAGGAGATAGAGGATACAAGGAAGAAATCAATATGTCCTTATTTGCAGAGGTTATGGTTCTATAAATAAAAAAACCTAAAGACTTTACCAGAAATTTCCTTCAGCTGATAAACACACTCAGCAAAATAGAAGATGCAAAGTTAGCCCACAAAAATCAGTAGACTGCCTATTTAACAGCAACAAATGTATGAAGAAAGAAACTGGAAACAATCCAGGTAGTTTGAACTCATGTTCCTTCATGGCTAATGAAGTTGAACATTAGGGTCTCAAACTCCAAGCTTGCCTCACATGGCTGGTTTCCCTAACCAGCTTTCTCTGGGGATTCCCTTTCTTTGCCTCCTGAGACTGGAATTATAGGTGGCTGCCACACCCACCTGATATTTACATGGATTCTTGGGAGCCACCACAGGGGTGCTGGGAACTGAACCCATGTCCTCTGTAAGACCAGTCAGTGCTTTTAACCTCTGAGCCATCTCTCCAGATACATGGATTCTTGGCATCTGAACTCCTGCCCTTGTGTTTGTGAAGTACGCACTTTAACCAGCCAGTAAATCTATTTTTACTAGTTTGGGTCCTCAGATGTCTTTCCTGCTCAAGTTCATAAAGTTTTATAGTTTTGGGTTTTATGATTTGTTTGTAGTGTATGTTGTGTATGGTAAGAGGTAAGAGGAAAGTTGATAGTTTTCAATGCATGTTTCATTTTTATAGCATTGGTGGTTGGAAAGAGCATATTTTGCCTTTTGTGTTCCATTCAAGATTATTGACTTTCTTTGATATTGAATTGCTGTTGCAGGCTTCCTGTGCATTTTTCTAATTGTTTATCATAGGTGAGCTCTTCGACATAAGTTTGTGTCTATGGCCAGAAACAGAGCAAGTATATTTTTTGAATGCACAAAAAAGGATATAGGGTGCCAAAAGATCCTCCAGTTAATTGAAGTGCCACTTCAAAGCTAATCCAGCACCTTTGAAAATACTAATCACAATCAGGTTTGAGGAATACCAATAGAGATGCCTCTTTCTCAAATAGTAATTGTTTTTTGTCGATTTATTAATATGTGTGTTTCATTTGAATTATAATTAAAATAGCTTAGTTCACTGACTCATAGTAAAACATTTGAAAAGTAAATTCTTCAATATTATCCTAGTTAGAATCAAGAAAGTAATTCTGTTTTTCCAGCAAACGTTAAAATCAACAAGGGACTCTTTACAAAGAAGCAGTTGTGTTTGGACAAATGATGTGTTCTTATATCCATTGGGCCCATCTTTATACACATAGCCATGCTGCAACAGCTCTAACAGTCACAGAATGAAGAACCGAGGTGACCAATGGGATGCAAAGTGGAACTGTTACTTTTTATTTGAACTTTTAACATTAACATTTCATCTAGAATGAGCATTAAAAAAAATGCCCAGGCAAGATTCTTTCTCACCCAGGGTTACTAAGTGCTGAGCATTTCCTCAGAGCTGATATTGAAACAGCAAATAAAACACACACACACACACACACACACACACACACACACACTCCTTGATTTCTTGGAGTTTGTTGTCTAGTGGTGAATCTTTCTTTGATCCCATGTCTACTTTCATATTATCTAATGGCCTACTGACTACTGACCACCAAAGATACTTCCTGGTTACCTATTCACACATTGTCCCAAAACACTCGTGAAAGTAAAGATTTCTCTACAAATCATTTCCTAACCATATCAGTGTAATCAATCCACTGGAAACACCCTAAGTTACTTCATGCTTCTTACTGAGGCCACTTCTTATGCTTTTAGGCAGTAGTTGTAATGTTTGGAGGAAGGCCTCACTTTCTACAAGAAAGTACCCACAATCCACTGCAACCACATAACCTCCAATCTTTCTAGAATGCAATGTATGTTGTTGCTGGTAGACAGTTTTGTTGGGTGAGTACTTCTTCCATGCAGCTTTATGTTCACTTTCTTGCTTTATTTTTTCATCTCTTGGTAGATTACTTGCCCGAAGTGTCGGTGTCCACTATCTGTATCAGTTATCAGTTTCTCTCTCCCTACTCAGCTTCATGCAGAGCTGGAAACTCTTGCCCCTTAAGCTCCTCTGGTATAAGGAAAAGACTGTATTCTGACATTCCAGTCCTGAAAGGTGACTCTCTCTGAGATTTTCAATGCTTTTCACAGGCACAGCCACCCCCAGAGAGGCTGCGAGGGGAGGATGGAAGAAATCCTCAAAAATGTGTGGGCACACTTGACTCTCTTTTGACTTACGATCAGTGGAATTAGTGAAGACTACTATGAACTCATGGAATTTTCAGCCTTTAGAATCCCCAGATGGCTTCAAGTTGTCTTTGAAGCATTCTTATTTTACAATGTGTGTTTTTCCTTAGAGAAGGAGAAAAACAGATTGGGTCTTGTTAGAGGAGTGACTGAGACATGAGGTTAGCTCCTTATTGTGGACTTGCTGTATCCCAGTCATTCTGTTATTCTCTATGGGTTTGACCTGGAAAACAAACAAAAAAAAATATCTAACAAATGAGAAAGTAGGATCTTTCCTACTTAATTTTCCTGAAGCAGAGTCAAGACCCAGTTCTGATTGATACTAATAAAGCATTTCTGTAGTAAGCTTGTTAATATTAATGTTGGAGTAAAAATCATGAACACAAAAATATGTAGAATTTAATGTAGAATTTTCCCTCATACACTCATTTTGTAGCTGGACAAACTGAACTAAACATAGTGTTGAGTTTGCCTCAAATTAACTGTGTGTCAATATGAATGAGAACTCCAGGTCCTTGAATTTTATTTATTTCATACACACATACACACACACACACACACACACACACACACACACACACA
>CABHPH010122762.1:0-14982 GCA_902168325.1 Peromyscus nudipes | reverse complement strand
AAAAAAAAAGGCTCGGAACATATGCATAAATGTGTATGTTTGTGTGCATGTGTACTCAAGCAGGCATGCGCAGGCATGGACATGCACACACCACACACAATATTATTTTGTTAATCAAATTGATTTTACACTAGCCAAGATTCGTAGTGAAGACATCCACCTGACCACTCACTCAATGGAATGAGTGGCAGGGAATTTTTCTCACTTTTAGTATATGAGAGATAGTCTTCTCTGAGGTCACAAATTATTTAGATTTCTCCCACATGAAACTCCTTGAGTCCTCCTCACTTCCTCCAAAGCTTTATTCCACTTAACAATGATTTCACATTTTAGATTTAATTATCTAAAATAGATCTAGATGTGAATAAGACTCCCTGAGTACAGTTTCCAGTTTCTTTTAATGTGAAGATTTGTAGATTTGAAAAATAGGCTAAATGTTTTCCCGTATGTGGCATCCAATGGTAAAGAGGGCAAAGAAAAATTACAAGTAACATTCCTTACAAAAGGAAGATAATAAAGAGCCTACAGTCTCTATACGTTTTGAAAACCAGTCTATAGTAATCTAACTTTCTCCTCTCATCACCTCCAATATTTCTACAGAATCTCTTTCTTAGAAGAAATTTGAAACTGAGGGGTTCTGCTGAAGAATGCTTCCCCTCATCAGTATTCCATGGTATCATGCTTTACTGTCCTGTATTTTATCTTTGACCTGAGACTGTTTCTTCATTTCATAATCATTTGCTGGCTCGAAAGATGTTCTCCATTCCTGGGGTAGAGGTCTGGCTGTAAGCACTCTGAAGGACTAGTACAGTCACTGACAGAATGTCATAGTTTCTTCGTCACTTCCTCCTCAGGCCAGCTAGGAAAAGGCTCCACTTCTCAATTAAGAGGAAGCTCAAAACAATTCACTGTGATTTCTAATGCCCAGCTAATAGCTAATAATGACCAAGATGACTATGCCCTAGGGGAGGAGCTCGAACTCAGAGCTGGGTCTCAGGCATGCCTGGGTTTTTGTTTGTTTGTTTTCAAATGTTTACTTGGAGTACACTGTTCCCTTCTACCAAGAACCTCCTTTTTCCCCTTTTAAAAATAATATTTCTGGTAACTATTAATTTTCACAGTTACATAGAAGCAAATTATTTGAATATATTTGATGCTAGAATCTGGAAATTCAAAGGTGACTGAGATAGTCTCTATTCATCAGGAGTCACTTGGTGATTTTTAACATCCAACTTTATCAACACAAATATATACTTATAATAAAATATGCAATTAAATAATATGTGTAATGTAATCAACACCATGTTCTGAGAAGTCAGGTAAGGTGGATGTTTCCTTTTGGTATTATTTCTAGTCTATATAATTTATTAACATGTAATACATAAATGCTATTTGATCTTTTACTCATTAATTGTCTACATATTTTATGCACTTTACTTTCAAATCTTAGTAAATATAATCTGCTTATTATTGTTAGGCATTCAGTTAGGTAACAATTTATTTCCCCTGGACCTGGGACCTTAAGCTTATCACCTCACTTATTTTAAAAGTCATCTTCTGTAAAACATGTTGCTTATCCCCATCAGATTTTCTTTTGTGTAAATTATTCTTAATATAGAAAGATTGATTCTTTTTTGTTGTTGTTTTGAGGCAGGGTTTCTCTGTGTAGTTTTGGTGCCTGTCCTGGATCTTGCTCTGTAGACCAGGCTGACCTCAAACTCATAGATCTGCCTGGCACTGCCTCCCAAGTGCTGGGATTAAAGGCGTGCACCACCACTGCCAAGCTGAAAGATTATTTCTAAAGATATTGTTTCAGCTGATAGTCTTATAATGTTGTGAAGCAGGTATACAATGTGGCTAATTAGATTTTCAGTCTTTCTAGAATTGGTTTATCAGTGCATGTCGAAGATACATTTTCTAAATTTTGCCTTATCTGGATAAGTAATTCCACTATCACATTTTAAAGATTTATTATTGTGTGCATGCATGTATATGTGTGCATGCATGCCTATGTGTGTATATGTATATGAGAGAACAGTTGTCCACAGAGGCCAGAAGAGGAAATCAGAATCCACAGGAGCTAGAGTTATAGGAAGTTGATTTTTAATATTAAACTTTATTGTGCATATCATTTGCTGGTACTTCCTTTTTGGCATATGTTTTGGAGTGGAATGGCATATATATTATGGAAATATATTCTTTTATAGCACTTACCATTGAGTTTTCAAAAGAAATGGTACAATTTATAGTTCTGTTGGTGATATATAAGGTCACCAATTTTCTGTAATCTCACCAACAATTCACTTCATTCTACCCATTAACTGTTTTTTTTTTTCTAGAGAACTAATGAAATTGGATACTTTGTCATGTTTATTGGTTGTCAGGTTACATTGTTTTGTGAAAACAACTGTCTTTTGTCTAATTTTCTTTTTATTTATGTGATCTCTTTTTTATGGGTGGGTAAAAAAATTATATATTCTAGGTGTATAGATAATTTGGGTCTCTTGAGTTCTGCGGTATTATGTAGCTGTATTCATTTATGTTCTCACTCATTGTTGAGTATACCACTTTAAGACAGGTCTGCAGGGCCCATCCCCCCTAAGGACTATTACCAGGTTGTATCTGTTACTACCTGGCCAGTTGATACACGTATATCATCAACGACATCTTTCTTCATATCTCTTCTGAGTAACAGGTGAGCTTATTTATCTTCCAGGG
The DNA here is from genome assembly GCA_902168325.1 of Peromyscus nudipes. Lineage (NCBI taxonomy): Eukaryota > Metazoa > Chordata > Mammalia > Rodentia > Cricetidae > Peromyscus > Peromyscus nudipes. The sequence continues at coordinate 12,264 of CABHPH010122762.1, read as the reverse complement.
GTGGTAAGGAAAATCGACTTGCTGGCAGAATGCTGTAAAATTTACCATTTGTCTGAGTATAAAAAAATCCAACGCTATATGCCGGAAAGATGTCTGCCTGAACTGCAGGGAAAATCGAGGGAATGACTACATGGGGATGTCCAGAATCTCACACAGAATCTTCCTTTTAGCTCTTGTATTTTCACTTCTGTCTGTACTATACATTGTTAAACAGTCTTCACAGTTGAAATGAGTCACATCTAAATCCCACTGCAGACAAGGAAAGTCCATCCCCGCATACCTTCAGATACTAATTACGGCATTTGTTTGGTCTCCAAACTGTCAACCCATGTCTTTTTTCCTGCCAGCAACTCCTTGTACCACTTGGAATTTACAGAGCATCACTCTTTCTAAGGTGTCTAGCATTTCTGAAGATGGGAAAGATGATTATACTTGTATTCCTGAAAGAAAGGTCAAAGGGCAGAGTATCCTTCGGCTATCCTTGTCACATTGCTGCAGTGTAGGGTAGGAAAAGAGGCAACAAGATAATCAGGAGCAGACCGGCTTCTACATGGAGACCATCTTCTGCATCACATTTAATGTAACTAAAATTTGTGCCTTCTGAAAGTAAAGCAGATTTTAGGAGACTTCATCAACTCTGTTATAATGTTCTCATAGTTTGTTTTAAAATTTTTAATAGTCTCTGAATTTTTTAACCTCATTTTGTTCTTGCCTCATAAAGTTTGTCTTTTTTCTCTGTGTGTATATTCATGTGCATTGTGTTTCATTTCTACGTACTCTAAGACTAGGCATAATCTATCTGTGTAGCCCAGGCTGGCCTTGGATTCCTGAGCTCCTTGCCTCCCGATGGCAAATATGTGCCACTATGCTCAGTTTGCAACACTTTCTGTTGTCACTCTGAAGATGTCAGTGTGAAGGTTTTCATGCTCTTTTCTTTCCAGTTGTTTCTATATTCCTATCAGAAGTTTTCCACAAAATGTCTGTTTAACACATGTGCTTGCTCATGATGAAGAGTAGACAATGGGAGAAAAGGCAGACTGATACTCTGAGATGCAGAGGGCCTGCAAACTTGAGGCCCACTAGAATGAAATTCTATCGTTTCTTCCTTCTTATGAAAAGGCAAATGCCCCAGAGATGGAGCAAGTCTCCTGCAAAGGAATAGAAGTCTGGTTGTCCATGTTAGAAGCTAAATGAAGCAAAGGAGAAAAACACCAGAATATGCATGCAAATGGTTATCTCTTCTTCTCCATATAACAATGTGCATTTATCCCAAGAGTAAAGTGCATATAACCTGGCCTTCACTAGCAAACTGACCCCTAGAGCACGGTCTACTCCAGACACCAATGTCTTCAGTGCAGGAGTGCTTACATGGGAACTTATTTTTGCACATTACCATATCTTCCTTAATGACAAATTGCTTCACTCCTGTTTCCACATGCACTACTAGTTCCTAAAATTTTTGGAGATGTGAATCTCATTTTGGTTCTTTCACAGTGTTTTCTATTTCCAAGTTAGTGTTGGCTAAGTGGGCGGTCCATGCCCATCTGCCTTCTAGCTTCCAAAATGCCACCACAATTGTTCACTGTGTCATTATGAATCTAGGTCCAGAAAAAAGTTACTTATGATCTCAGCAAAGTTTGAGATCATAAAAGTAAATTATAGACGCTCATTTATTAAATATCAATAATAAAATCTATTCTCTTATAGATTTCTACTGTAATAAAAAGTGTGTTTAATACAGAGAGTAATAAAGTAAGTAATGGTCACCAAGAAAGGTAAGACCCAATTACCTCCAATGCTGCAATATAAAATGTGAGTTAATATCTATAGTAAAGGTAAATTATTGGATGATTTCCTTTTACTCCCCCAGAAAGATAAGAATCTTGAGTACTGTGGACTAAGATAAAATTCTAAAGAATATCTGCTGAATTCCTCATGCATCTACCATGTTCTACAGGTAAGAGTAATATCAAAGTAAGACGAAATTAAGGAAGTTATGGAAAAACAAAAATGTACTAAAAATACAGGGCAGTGACTATGATAGTCATAAGAGAGAGACAACAAGATTTCATGTGCCACCTGATGTAGGTAATCAACAAAAAAACAATGTAGCAGACTTAGCAAAGTATTGAACAAAAATATAGTCAATGCTTGGATGTAACAGGAGAGAGACAGGAAGAGCCATATAATATTAAGGGACATATAGGGAGATGATCAGAAAAATAAGAGCTCAGGGAAACAAGAGCACTGTTCTCCATGAGAGCTGCAACACTGGTTCAATTGTCTGTATCTGCACTGTACTGTACAGTGACCACACAGGACTAATCTATGCCTGAAGTATACCTCTTGTAGTATCTTAAGAATTTGCTTAATTCTATGATAAATTCTTTACATTTTAATTCATCAAAATGTAAATAGCAACATGAGGTTAAAGAGAAATATATTGGACCATAAAGTTCTTTTCATTTCTTCAATAGGTGAATAGACATGGATAAGGAGAGGGAAGGAAACCCTATATAAAAAATTCAACTACAAACTATACACATCAGTAGATGAAAATTTGAAAAATCGTAAAATATTATGTGGCTGCACATTTGGGGGAAGTGATCATGTACACTTAATGATATTAAAGAATAATTATTTTGTACATGTTGAGGCTATGTGGTTACATTTAAGAAGATTCTATTACTATCTCAAAATGCCTTTAATAAAAGGTGGAAGATTAATGTGCTCAGATGAGTGACTACCCTAATTGTTATCATACAACCTACATCCAATAAAACTAAAAAAAGAAGATTCTATATGAAGCATTTATATAAATACCCACAAGATAAATTATAAGATGACTTACATTTGTTTCAGCACAATTCAAAGTAAAATAAATGTCCAGACAAAGCAAGGAACAGATGAAGAAAATTGCATATTTTCATTGTTAAAACTGGTGATGGACATGTGGAAACATTTTTATTACTCTAGAGTATGCTTGAAAGCCAGCACCCACATTATTGTTTTAGTGTCCTAACCAAAACCCAGATATTCAGACTAATGAACTAGGGTTAAGATGCCCAAAGAAAAAGTAAGAATATAGTCATCTTTTTAGAAAAAGTTCTGTGTCGAGAATAGAAATATTTAAAAGACACCATATAAAGTGGAAGGGAACATTTTTTTTATTCTTTGGAAAAGTTAACTGAATAATTATTTCAGAATTAATTAAAACTTTGATGGGTCAGTTATCAGCCTCCAAAATTTGGAACATGCATAAAAACAGACACTCAAGTTGCAGACGAAATTGGTACAAAGACACGCCCACGAAGTGGAGAAGAGTATAATTAATGTGTGTTCAAAAAAAAAAAAAAAAAATACTTCCATCTGAGGAGACACTTGCTCAGCATAAAGATCATTTGGAGAACCCTCTTAGAGCATGTCATGATGTGTTAATAATGATGATCAGGTAAAATTTATAAAGCAATAGGAAATACAAAGACTGTAACAGATATAATATCTCTGACCAATCTCTGAAATCTGCCATACGAATTTAAAATAGCTTAAATGTTTAAACTTCTTAGTCACTAAACTCATGATTATGCCTTTGCCTGTGTTTTCACTTCTTTACGATATTTGTCTCAGGATAAAGGGCAGAGTAGAGGTCACTAAAGACTGTGCTTAACTTATTAAAGTATCTTATAAGTCAAAATTTGTGTCAACTGCATAACTAGTACCTCTAACTTACACTTAAAAAACTGTTTGTGTGGCCAGGTGGTGGTGGCACACGAACTTGGGAAGCCCAGGCAGGCAAATCTCTATGAGTTCAAGACCAGACTGATCTACAGAATAAGTTCCAGGACAGCCAGGGCTATGTTTCTCAAAAACACCAAAAAGAAAAATAGAAAAAAAAAAGTGTGTGTGTGTGTGTGTGTGTGTGTGTGTGTGTCCTCATCCATGTGACTATCCTTGCACAAATGGAGGCCAGAAGTTAACTTTGGATACCTTTCTCTCCTGCTCCCACTGTTTCTTTTAAGTGCTCTCTCACTGACCCTAGGGTTTACTCTGGGCCTCCTCAATCTGCCTGCCTCAGTTTCCCTACCACTCGTGTTACAGGGACGTGTTGCTATGCCCACAATTTATGTGTATGCTAGGGATCCAAACTCAATTCCTCATGCTTGTATAGCGAACACTTTACCTGCTGAAAACCTTAGACCTAAAAAAAGTAGGTTTGGTGACTACCTCATATCCTTAAGTTCACACATAGCTGTGCTGTCGACTTCAAAGCTAATTTGAGCCATCTGAATATGATTTTCATTATGTCACCCCACCGTCTAGTCTATTTTATGGTTATGTAGCTTTTATGTGTATATAAGGAAGGGAGAGGGAAGGAGAGAGGGAGAAGCAAGGGAGAGAAAGAGAAACTGCCAGTCACACATTCTGTTGAGGAAGATGATTAAATTATTACCTAAAATAGAATGCCAATTATAACTGGAGATTTCAGGAAATGAGGATGTGTTTGTTTCCCGGGGCTGCTGTGCAAATTACTACCGACTTAGAAACCCAAACCGTCAGAAATGCTCGCAGAGGTCTGAGAGCTTGTTCTGTTCCCCTCTGCATCCACCTCTCTGACCTTGTTCTCTACATCTGTGGTTCTGCCCTAGGAAACATTCTCCTTTGTTTGAGGGGCAGCATATGTTTTCAGTCACTGATCCTCACAACATGCTTCCTGCCTGAAGAATCTCAAAATCCCTCAAACCATCATTCTGTCCTTATTTTTTTTTTTAAAAAAAACTATATTAGCATTGTTTCTAATATAGCAGTTCCCCAAAACCTTGTCTGTCACCTATGTGTAGCAGGATACATGCCAGTGGAAAACGTGACTGCAGAGTGAGTTTCAGACCAACCTGGACAATATAGTAAGACTGTTAAAAAATCATAAAGGAAATAAAATTGAAAATGAAAGGTGCATAGGGCTATTTGGTGAAGTATAGAGGGGAAGGAACAGAAGAGAGACCTCTACAGTCCCTCTTGGACAAGAGTATCTCTCATGGCTTTACTGGGGAAGTTGAATCTTGTGGATCTGTCAATCATACACAGCAGAAGTTATCCAGGAGCTGTGGGTTCTCCCTCCTGAGCACACTTTGGAATCTAAATAGGCCAGAAACCCCTACAAATAATCAAATGCTAATTCTACTTTGTTCATCAGCTTCGTCTGAGTTTATCTGCTTTGCTCTCTTTTTGCTGCGTGCAATACACAGAAATCAAACCACATTTCTTTCTTTACTCAGCTAAACACTCAGGCTCATTGCTTCCAAGTTCTGCTTTCCTGTTCTGCCAGGTTTCTTGCCACTCTCTGGCAATGAACAGTCTCTCTCCAGTTTTCAGTATCACATTTCTCATTTCCTTCTGAGACCGCAGAAGAAGCACAATGGTATCCATATTCCTACCAAGCCTCCTCAAGAAAATCCAGACTGCCTTCTGTGGCACCTCAGAGTACCTCCAGCCTCTAGCAAGGACTTCATTCCAAGACATTTCCACATTCTCAGCGTTTCTACAACAGCATCTCACTTGCCAGTACAAAAGTCCGTATTGCCCTCCTAGGATTGTCTTAACAACTCCCACAAACCCATGGACAAAAGCAAAAAAAAAATGTTCTCTTGAAGCTATAGAGCCAAGGACTCTGAAATAAAGGTGGTAGTGGGGTCATATTCCCCATAAAGGAATCTGTTCTCTTTTCTTCCAGCCTCTGCTGGCAATATTCTACATGCCTTAACTAGCAGAGCCAGCGGCTGGATTCCTTGGGTTCCACATCTGTATATGTAAGATAACTCTACTGTAGCTGTACTGAAAATACACTTTTATTTATTATTTATTTACTAATATATATTTTTATTTATTATTCCTGAAACAATAGGGTATAACAACTCTTCACATATAATTCTAACTGTATTGGGTATTATAACTAATGTATATAATAAAAGAGGTTGATTAAAATATACAAGAGAGTTTACATAGGTCATAAAAGGAATACTAAACCTTTTTCATAAGGAACCTGTACACTAGCAGGTTTTGCCCTAGCTGTGGGGCAGGAGGAACTGGATGCAGTCCTCTGCAGATGCCAAAGGGAAACTGGGCACAACCTGTGGACCACTACCTCTGACTTGCATTTTCCTCTTTGTCTGCTTTCACAGACCTATAAAATGAACCCATGGCCCATTTCTGCAAAGGTATCTGTGAGTTATGAGATTTGGGGTCCACCCAAGGAATTCTAGCTGATCTCATCTCACAATTAAGTTAATTATATCTGAAAAGTCTCCACTCCCCCCCCCAAATAAGGTCACATTCAGAGTTACCAACAGGTATGACTTATACATATATTCTTGGAGGCCTTCATTCAGCTTAATATAATGTTCTATATCAGTATATACATTAAGGAATATATATATATATGTGTGTGTGTGTGTGTGTGTGTGTGTGTGTGTGTAAATAAATGAGGGTTAATAGACCTGACTATAATTCTACAAGATTGAAATGAATTGAATACAAGATAAGCCCATTGGTGATGTTAAAGTTCAGCCTATATATGAATTTAGTATACTTTCCAGCCATATATTTACAGCTGATGTAAAGACTACATTTAATAAAATAATTTTTATAGGAATAGAGAAATCTTCCCCCAACTTTGGTGGAGAATTGGTTGTCAAACTAAAGGCACATCTGAAACCAATCTGGAATGTGTAATCCTCCCAGGAGTGCTGAGTTTGTGTTTATAACCACCTCTCTGTCCCAGTTCCTGGAAGGTAGTAGATATCTGTTCTGTAGGTACTACCATCCCACTTTTTATGGGAAGATAATGGAAAAAAACATGTTAAAATGAAAATGAACTTTCTTTGCACAGGGACAAAGACAGAACTATACATATTCTAAAACTAAAGTGTAGATGTAACCAACCGCCTTATTAAATAAGAAACACAGAGCCAATGTAAGAATGAAAGCCCAAAGAGGTCAGAGCTAAGAATCTTACCACTTTCCGCCAGCTAGCCTCTCCCGCCAAGAGACCTCTCCGAAAAGGAACTACTCCCTGTGTGTTCGTCTTTAAATAGGAGTTCTGTTCTGCCTTCTCATTGGTTGTAAACCCAACTACGTGACTGCCTCGTCACTGTCGTCTGTACAGACCTCCAAGTCTTCTATAGTTGGTATTGAGATTAAGGGCGTGTGTCTCCAATGCTGGCTGTATCCTTGAACACACAGAGATCTACCTAGTTCTGCTTACCAAGTGCTGGGATTAAAGGCGTGGACCACCACCGCCCTGGCTTTCACTATGGCTTGCTAATAGCTCTGACCTCTAGGCAACTTTATTTATTAACATACAAATAAAATCACATTTCAGTACAAATAGAATACCACTATATCTCCCCCTTTCTAATTTAATAAAAAGAGAAAAAAAAAGAAAGTTGTACCTAATATAAGAAAAACTATATACAAAAGTACAATAACTATATACAATATATACAAGTGATGAATACCTAAACAATGTCTAGTCCATTTGTATTTGACAAATTCAGAGAATATAATTCCATTACTTATCCTGTTTTGGTAAGTCCAGAATGTACCTATTTCCTTTCTATCCTAACTAATCTTCAACTATAATTAATTAATCTTTAAATATAACTAACTAATCTTCAACTCCCTCAGAGGCCCAAGAAGGAAATAATATTACCTAACAAAAATAAAAACAGGAAGTGCATGCAAGCAGCTTCCAAAAAAATTGTGAGTTGACAGAAACAGCCAGCCGCCTGGACAGTCACCTGAGGTTTCTCCGTAGTGTTGGGGCATCATCTTCAGCCTATAGGCTTAACGTATCTGACAGACTCATTTGTGAAGTAGGATGTACACAAGGTCAACAGTTCAACCTCACCTTGGGTGAGAGCAGTCCATGTACCAGAAACACCTGAATTCCACTAGTGTCATGTCCTGATTCAGGATTTTAAATTCTGGAAATTGTTGATGGTTTTTTAATTCAGCTGTCCATTCTTCTTGACCGTGTATGTGTGGCTTCATCTCAGCATCCCGTTCTTCTCCACATCCCTCTATTAAATGCCAGTCTGCTATTGAGAGGCGTGAGCTTAGTTACTCTTCAAGAATAACTGTTTCAGCTGCTGTTCCATTGCACATCAGAAGCCATCGGCTCACTGCCTGTTCAGCTGCCTTCGAAGGAAAGGGCACTGTACCTTTTCCAGATTGCAAAGGCCACTTCAGGGATGGTGCCATATTGTCCTGGCCTCAGAAGATGCCTTTTGATAAAGCCATAACCACACTTGTTTTGGCAAGAATCGGTAGTCCTTTGTTTCATGTTCTGTCTGTCCATTTTGTCCTGTTGTCAGCAGTTGATTCGAGGATACTTTGTTGTCCAGTGGCTAACATTTGCCACAATGAAAGTTAACTCCATATGCAGTTTCTTCAATGCCCATATTCTCTCTGAAGTAGATTGGTACTGCCAGGAGCCGACATGTCTCATAGTCATAACAAAAAAGAAAATTTTTCTAAGTTATTAAAACATTTTAAATGCCATATTCTGTAGATCTCTGAAGGGTTTGAAGATGACCTGTCTATCCAAAATATATCTGCTAAATCTAGGAAACATACCTAATATGACTACAAGTTCTATTGTAATGTCTAACTACTAACTTTCATTTCTTTATATCCTAATAGTTGGTAATAATAACATTCAAGAATCAACAATTTGTATTACATTGTTAAATGAACGGTATAAGTACAATTAGAAATATACATATAGCATTTCCTAACAATATCAATTTCAATATATATAATTTGTATATAATATAAAACAATCCAATTCAATGTAAAGTATTTAAAACTAGTAATTGTCTTTTTTCTTTTCTTTCTTTCTCTTTTTTTTTAAACAAAAACCTTAAATCTAACCTCCTTCGCTTAGACCTTTTCCTAACCCTTGATAACAACTTGTAACCAAACCCTTTAAACAATGAAAATTATCCCAGACCCAAAACCCATTAAAAGACAAAAAACCACCCGTCCCACACCACCTCTTTGGGAATGTGGGCGTCGTATTCTTAAAATTGCTTCCTGCTGGGTATGGGCGAAGGTATCTTTATTCTGAAAAGAAAAATTTTAGGTTAATTGTCAAATTCTAGGAAAGGTAACTATATCCTTCATTATCCAGTCTGTGTATAATACCAAAGTTCAGGATTTATGTCAAGTCCTTATTCAAGTAGTCTTTGAGACTGGATCATCTCAGTCAGCCCTCTCAAAATTGTTCTGAGCACTTTGTAGTTCAAAGCTGATCTGTAGATGATGTTTGTCAGCTTAGTGATGTTATTATTGTCCATGTGGAATTGTTGTTGTTGTGGGGCCCCATCTTCTTCCTGGAGACTTCAGTTGATGTTAGGCCTGGCCGTGATTTCCTGCAGAAAACTGATAAGAGACTCGAACACAAAGACATATATGCAGCTAATTGAAGCCTTTTTTCTTTCTAGAATTAGTTAGTACTCTATATGACCATTCATATCTTAACAGAGTTTAAAATGTATATATATATATTAATCTTGTAAATTTTGATATAAAATTCATACTTTAAGAACAGTTTAAAGAATCAGAATAGAATCAAAGAGTTGAGATTAGTAATAGAATAGTCCCTTAATTAATTTTGCTTTTTATTTTTTCTGTCCCATAGCAGAAGATGGCTCTTCTTCTGGCATGATGAGCCATCAACACAAAAATAGTAAGAATAAAAAATCGCCAGGAGGTGGTGGCACACGCCTTTAATCCTAGCACTCGGGAGGCAGAGACAGGCAGAGCTCTGTGAGTTCGAGGCTAGCCTGCTCTACAGAGCAAGATCCAGGACAGGCACCAAAACTACACAGAGAAACCCTGTTTTGAACCCTCCCCCCCAAAAAAAGAATCAAAGATCAATATTTCTGTTATTTCTTTATGCTCTTCTTTATACACAAGAGATATTGACTCTTAAATTTTAATTCACTCCAATAGCAGTTTTTCACACATAGTCTAATTTTACCACACTAAAGGCTTAAGCACACATGTTGAATACCAGACTTGTGCATTTGTAGAGACAATTAATCTCAAGTTCAGACTTGTAAGGATTGTGTTTAGTATGCCTGTGTCAAAGTACGAATGCTCCCAGAAAAGGTTGCTAACATTTTAAAACCTGCAAGTCACCCTTGCAGCCACCTTTTCCCTTGAAATAACTGTATTACAGAAGTAGAACTCCTTGGTACAATGATTCAAAAGAAATAATCACTGCTAAATAGGAGGAATTCTTTTACCCCTAAACAAACAAATCATGGAGAATATTTTATTTTCCTACATTCTGACTTGTTTTTCTTTGTAGAAACCTGACTTTATTGAGAAAGTAGATTGTTCCCATTGAAATCTGAGCCCCAATGTTTGTTTGATAGTGTTTGGACTGGTGCATTGTGGGAAAGAGAATGAAACACTGGTTATCAATCACCACATGAGGGAGGAACACAGCCATTCTTGGGAAGGCATGGAGAAAGAAGACAATGGAAGCAAAGCTCAAGACCCAGGCTCCTGTAACCTGTCTAAGAAAACAAAGGACACACCGGGTGTTGGTGGCGCACGCCTTTAATCCCAGCACTCGGGAGGCAGAGGCAGGCGGATCTCTGTGAGTTCGAGGCCAGCCTGGGCTACCAAGTGAGCTCCAGGAAAGGCGCAAAGCTACACAGAGAAACCCTGTCTCGAAAAACCAAAAAAAAAAAAAAAAAAAAAGGACAGCTCACAGAGTGGGAGGAAGTATTTGCAAAGCATGGATCTGATAAAGGTACAGTATCCAGAATATACAAAAAGCACTTGCAACTCAACAACAGAAAAGACAATCCAACTTAAGAAGGGGCCAAACTCTTAAGTAATAATTTCTCAAAATGCAATATTCAACCTCACTCATATTTGTAAATAAAAAAACTAAAATGTGGTTTTAAATTTTAAAATTTCACACCCACTGGTTTGGCTCTAATTATAAACAAACAAGCAATGAAAAATTACATTGTGGAGGCAAGAATATGGGTAAACTGGAGCCCACATCCATGGCTGATGTAAAATGATGCAGGTGCTACAGAAAGCTGTTTGACATTCCCTAATTCCTTGATAAGTTAAATATAGAATTACTATATGATCCAGAGAAACAACTCCTGTGTTTATAGCCAAATGATTTTTAAATCAGTTGTTCAAATGAATATTGAACACAAACATTGAGCAAAGTACCACCTTTAATTACCAAAAGATGAAAAATTAAGTACCCATTTGATGAGTGAATAATTAAAGTACAGTCCATATAAATAATGGGATACACAGCTCTAGCAACTATTTATGGTACCTTAAAGACAATGTATAAACCAAAAGACATCAGACGTGAATGCTACATATTGTATGATTGCTTTCAGAAATTCTAGCAGTGGAAAAGCCATAGAAACAAGTTAAGGAGAGGTAATTGGAGAGTGACTGCCTAATATATGGATTTCTCTTTGTAGTCATGAAAATGTCAGTGAATTAAATAGTATTGATGGATTTACAACATTGCTATGTATTAATTACTACTGATGATAAAGTTTTATATATGTTCATTTTAATATCACAAAAATAAATATAAAAATGGAAATATTTAGGAATAAATACCAGATGAAAAGAAACCTAGGTATTTCTGTGTGATCTGTACAATATTTTCTTTTATTATCACCATAAAATACTGTGGATTTTTAAAAAAACAATAAAAAATCAGATATTTACAATTTAACTGGATTTATTTGGGAAATCAATCCCAAGCTGGGTTAAAATTATGTCAACATGATCAACCGGTACAATAGAAGGCACATTTAACATGTATGCTTAATTTTAAACTATTGAGCACCATCTATGTATCATAATGATAGACCTCAAACTCTAAGGTATGTAGTAAATTCACTATTAGAATTTAATCTGACAGTCATGCTTTTTGAAATATCATGCTGCATTCTCTATCCTCTGTCCCCAAATGACACACCTATGTCTTTCTCAGATCACTGCCAGATATTTCCTGAAAGAACTACACTCATCCTCAAAATAATCACATCAACCCTGAACATCAGAGTTTCTGCCACATTGGTACTCCAACTTGTTCTGTATATCAGATTGCCCTTCCCTGTATAAGTTATAATTCTATTTTTCCAGGATGTTCCGTTCACCATATGGAATCCAATTATTTTAAACCTCTCTCCTCTAGAGTAGAAA
>CABHPH010122761.1:0-16350 GCA_902168325.1 Peromyscus nudipes | reverse complement strand
GATAGATAGATAGATAGATAGATAGATAGATAGATAGATAGATAGATAGATATGTGTGTGCTCATATGTATATGATTATGATTATGCTTTATATGTATATGTTGTGTGTGTATATATACATCTGAATAGTAATGGCAATACTTGAGAAACAGAGGTACTAAAGGCCTAGAAAGCAGGGGAACTTCTGTTCTATTTCTGAGGAACTATCTAAAAGCAGACATTAACTTGTGCTATTTAAAGAAGTTATAAACCTGGATATAGTGTAAAATAATGTTTTCTAAATTCTTATTTTATGTGTATAGGTGTACTGTCCTCATGCATGTTTGTGCACCACATGTATGCCTGGTGTCCATGAAGGCCAAAAGGGGACATTAGATTCCATGGAACTAGAGATATGAATGGCTATATGCCTCCATGTAGGTGCTGGCAATCGAACCCAGGTCCTCTAGAGGAACAGCCAGTGCTCTTAATCTCTGAACCATAACACTCCATCCCCACAAAATAACTATTTCAAAGTGTCAAAACAACTGTTTCAAAGTGTCAGACAATAGGCAGTGTAGGACTCTGGTCACCCAGAAAACAAAAACATAGATGGAGAGCCTTACATTCTTGTCAGTTCTCTGTCTTAGTACAACTTTCAGTGTAAGACACCAGGAAGTAGAATCCAAGCTGACCATGGCAGTCCTACTAATTGGAGAAGATACTGACATGCAGAGGAAGATACAAAAAGAGAGAGCTGTGCAGCAGGATTCACAGATACCTCTGCTGGGGTTTCCCATGAGTCATTAGCCAAGGGTTGGTCTGTACACGTACAGAAAAAGATTGTGCAAGGCCTAGCAGCAAGAGGTAGAGTAGAACTGAGAGCGGAACAGAATCTTAAGGTGGCATGGTGTTAAAAAAATGGAGTTTCATCACAGCCAGAGTGGAAAGAGCTCAATAAAATTCCCAGAATTTAGTTATGGGATCATAAAAGCCTTGGATTAGGAAAAGGATCATGCTATGCTATAGGATTACAGCTACACTAGCTCCACCTAGCCAAGCCTTTATTCAAGCCTCCATCAAGACAAGAACTGCCCAGAAAGTAATTGACTACCACCCTAACTAATTATTTAAAGGAAGGCAACATGTGAAATTGGTTCCTTACATTATAATATCCAAAATATCTAGGAGTATACTTGGTGATTTTAAGCAAAGAAGGAAATATTCATTAATCAAAGTCTGAAATCAATCAATCCATCTAAAAGAAATCGTACATGCCCAGATCTTGTAATAAGATAAGGATTTTACAGTAGCCATTTAAAAATATATCCAAAGACATAAAGGAGAATATGGTTAAGTAACAAAACAGATGGAAGAAATCTTAGCAAAAATACAAACAATGTATTTATAGAAGAATTATAGAATAATGAAGTTCCAATCGATAATCTAAAAATGAGAAGAATAATATTGAAAAGTAATCAAAAATCTCACTGACGTGTGAAACAATACAAATCTCTGAATTTCTGAAATAGTTGGCCCACTAAAGGAAAGAAGAAAAGATGATGGGGGGGGGGAAGCTCAAAAAATTTTTGAGACAGGATTTTACCATGCTTCCCTGACTTGCCTGGAACTTACTATGTAGACCAGGCTGGCCTCAACCTCACAGAGACCTGCCTACTTCTGCCTCCCAAGTGCCATGATTAAAGGCATATGCCACCACACCTGGATTCTAATTTTCTGAAGTATAGTGAGAAAAACAGTAAACTTTAAAATAAACTTCCAAGACTTCAGCAAACCATAGCAGGTTAACTATAAAGAATTACTAGAAGCTAGAAAGGGGGCTGGATAACAAGCATCAAAAAATTTTAGATGGAATCTGTTCTAGTGTTCAATAACAGTACAGTGAGTATAATTCACAATGACCTACTACGTATTTTATAAAGAACTACAAAGGAGGGATTCACTCAAAAGCCCCCAAACATGAGGAACTGATATGGCAAAACTATAGAATCCATTTTGAATTCCTTAGATATTTGTTGCGACTCATTTGAAGATATAATAATTATATCTACTTCTCTGTTGTTTTTTATTGATCACACTTGAGTAACTTTTCATGAATATCTTATTGTCTTGATGACTGCAGTTTGATAGTCTTATTTGTCATAACTTTTATCAGCATATATTCATTGTGCAAAATGATGGGTTTCATTATGACAGTTTCGTACATGTATGTTTTGCACTTTGATCTTATTAATTTCCTACTACTCCCTTGTGTACTGCCTCTCCACTATTCTTTTGTTTTTCTTCTAATGGTCCCTTCTGTAATAAGTCTTGATAGAAATAAGCCTTTTAACTTGGCTTTTCTTGCTGGGAATGATGTCACACTCCTGTGATCCTAACGTGGTAAATGGAAGCAGGAGGATCAGAAGTTGAAGGTCATCCTTAGCTATACAGCAAGGCCAGCCTGCGAAATGTGAGACTCTGTGTCAGACAGACAGACAAATGACAACTACAACAAACCCCTATAGAAAGGGGGGAAAAAGAAAAAGTTCTTTTAAGATTGCTGTGATTATTTTTAGGTTGTTTGCTGTTCACTATTAATGTAAAAATAAGTTTAGTTTCTACAAAGAATATTGCTAAGCTTTTGACAGGGCTTTTGATCAATGAGGAACAATCAGAAGTTTCACAAATTGAAATTTCCAATTATGATCATGACTTATCTCACTATTTATTTAGATATTTTGTAATTTCTTTCAGGACTATTAATTTTTATTGTCATTTTCAGTATACTGATATACTACATATTTTGGAAAAATGTATTTCTATGCATATTAAGTTGAATTATAAAAATTCATTTTGTAATGATTTATTGCTAGCATATACTAGCTAACTGACAACATATCATTGTGTGTAATTTATCATTTTACAGTGGTTCTTAAAAATAGTTTCTATCTATAGCTTTTAGCTATTTGACTGTGATCTGCTTAAACATGGTCTTTTTTTCTTCTTTTTGGGTGTTAATGTGTCTTTTTAATTAACATAATAGTATATATTTATGGAATATAACATGATAATCTAAAACATTTATATAAAGTATAACGAGTCCCACAAGAACAGCAAGCTACGTAACTTTAACATATATGCAGCGGACCTAGCACAGACCATGCAGGCTCTGTGATTGTTCTTTCAGTATCTGTGAGCCCCTATAAGCCCTGGCTAGTTGATTCTGTGGGCCATGTTCTCCTAGTGTTATGCATTTTAATGTAAACTTGACCTCCATAAAATCATTTTAAAATGAAAACAGAACCCTCTCAGCTAGAGAAATGTGTACTCTCCTCTCTCCTCCCTGGAGTAGCATGAGCTCATTTTTCAGCTGAAAAGTGACAGCATTATTTATAAACAAATGTCAGCTTCTACCTTGATGCCAAAAAGGAAGTTGTATGCCCTCAAGGTTTTTGATGGGTGGGGTGAATGTGTGTCAGAAAAGGAGCAAAGGATGTTAAAGAAGCATGAGGAGGGGGGTGAGGATGTATGTAAGAAAACAGCAGGGTGGTAAAGATTTGTTATGGTCCTAGAAAGGGGCATGCCAGGACATGTTCTACTAGGAAGATAATCTCAGGGTGTGGGTTCATAGAAAAAGATCAAAGGAAGTGGTTTGCCTTATTAAAAAATCTTTACCAGGAAGAGCCATCTCCCTAAGACTATGCTCAGTAAATTGCCTTGAGGCCAAATGGATTTGTAGAAGCCTTTTAAATACATTTAAATACATAAGACTGCCTTGTATTATCTTGAACTTCATTTGATACCTATACTAACTCAGAACTTGAGGTGAACCCCATGGTTAGATATTTCTGGCTTTAATGAGAAGATGGGGCTGCTGTTTGAACACAATGCTCAGAAACAGAAACTTCAAAATTATTTTCCCTCATAACCACTGGCTTCTGTGGTGTAATTCATAAAACTCCTAGTTGGAGCATCCCTAGCCTAAACAAACAAAGAGCCAGACAGCCTCCAATTAGCCCAGCTGATTTATACTATTTTACACATGACCCTCTTTCTTCTAGTATCTTTGTTGGGCTTCCTGACTAGTTCTGTGATCCCAACATCTGCATGAAAGGAAAAGGAATCAAAATCAAATTGGCCTATATGAGTTATTTCTTTTAGTATCTCCACAGATCTTGAGAGGGGTGGTGAAATATGATAGCAAAAGGATAACAAAACAGCTGGATCTAGTGAGACGTAGGATTTTTTTCTGGCTTTCTATCAATACCAAGTTCCCTGATGCCTATTTCCCTTAGCAGTATCTTTCAAAACATATATTGATTTCTATTTTGTTTTCTTTCTTCCTAATCAACTAGGAACAATGTTTGACGGTACAACAATGGACTTGGACTTTTGTAAGCCAGGAAAACGAGCCTCAACTGGAGATTCAAATTTCAGCACTGCCACTCTGCCATCCACCACTGGCTGTCTGAACCTAAAATATGTCAATTGAAATTTTTAAACCTCAATTTTACCATCTCTAACATGAGGACAATAATGATGTTTAGCTCAAAGGCTTGCTGTGCATGAATTAACACTCCCCAAGTGCATGAAACAGTGCCTGTCACAGGGTAAAGCACTTGGCTTTGCAAGCTCTTGTTATTTATAAGTTCTCACTCTTCTTAACTTCCTGGGAGAACTTTATCATGGGATTCTAGTTTATCCTGTCTATGTATGCTCTTGAAATTACAGGCTTCCTTCCCTCAACTAAGGCATTTATCACTGTGTCTTACAATAGCAAGTCTTCAACCAGTAGTTCTTTGAATTAAACTGGATTTTGGAACAGGTACAAAACAGATATTATGATGTCAGTAACACAGAGACACCTCCTCTTGCTGTGTTTTTCTTTTCAAATGAGATTTTATCAAAGAACCTAGGGTCTTAACTAAGAATCTAAGCCCAAAAGTATATTTTGAGGTGATAGCATAACATTCGGCCCTTTGGTGGATAGCAGGGAAGAAAAGAATCCTATCGCTGGTATTTGTCTAGAACCATGTATTTTCTAGTTTTCACGTTAATCCTTGTAGATCTCTGGATGTGAGTCACCTTCCTTTTGTTCTTTCTTGTTCTTTGTCTTTCCTAAGCATGTCTCAGCCTGCTTCTTTATTTTCAAGCATCCCCTCTTTCTATTCATTTTTAGCATCTGCCTTCTTCCAAAAGAACAGATGCAATTCTGTCTATATCAAATGGTTTCCTCCCTTCTAGGTGACCCATACACACATCCTCCCTGTCCAGACCCTGCCACGTCCTGCTCAGGACTCCTAAATAGTCTGAATCATTCTAGGTGCTCAAGTTGTGGCAGATGAAATGCATGAGGAAATCCCTGTCTACAAATGGCTTATGATTTTTTAGAGAAATGGTATAAATATGAAAAATACATTTCATAGATAAGAACAAATTCCACATCTGCTGTATGCAGAATAAGTTACTGGGCCCCAGAGATGCAGAGTCGTCCAAGAACTCCAGTTGCCTGCTCTCTTGGTGAGAAGACAGAATTGGACATAGCAACAAAAGCAAAGCTGCATCACTTATGTCAACCAGAGAGCATTATTCAAATAGATCAACGAGCAAAAACAATCACCGAGGGTGAGTCATTGGAGAATACTTTTCCAAGGAAGTGGAACTTAATAAGATCTTGAGGGAAACTATAGTTTAGTGAAACAGCAAATAGGAGGAGGGCGTGTAGGGCATTCCAAACTTGGGAACAGTGTGCACAGAGGTGTGGTGCCAGGAATGTTTGTAGGTTGTTTAGAAATAATGACTACACTGATGAACAGCCTCTGAGACGTAAAGTTCTAGAAGAACTTGGAGGCAAATCTAAGGGATTTTTATTGGATTCTGTGGATCTTTCACAAAACCCTGGAGCTTTCCTGTTGAGACTGGGAGGGAGAGGAGTAGATTAGTTGGAGGGGGGCTCTGAGCAGGCCAGGAACTGGGGCTGTCATTTCCACTTCAACCAGATGCATCACCGTTTTCCCCTGTTTGTTCTGTTGGAGGACTGTGCAAGGAACTTTAAAAGAAAGTCTTCTATCTAGAAAATAAAACAAATTCTTTGCTAAAGAAAACATTCAAGAATTTTGAGCAAAGAGTATCAGGGATCCTAGAACTTAGATCTCATTCAGTGTGCAACTAAATTAGGAATCCAATTTAAACATTCTTTCCTTAAACCACCGTTCTTATGACTCCAGTGGGGATGTCACATTTTGCCCCAGCATTTGAGAGGCCGAGCCAGGAAGATGGTGAGTTCAAGACAAGCCTGTAGTATGTTGCAAACCTCTCTCTTTCTCAAAAAAAATTTAAAAACATAAAAATTAAAAATTAAAAAATACTACTTTCAGAGTAGGAAAACCTTAACTTTGTGGTACAACACATTACACTATTGGGTATTCCTAACTCTAGATAAATACATATATACATGGGATTTCACAAACTTTGATGGGAAAATAATGTGTTTTTATGTTTCCTGCTAACTGAAGTTTAGCATTGCTTCTACTATAAATGTAGGTAAGAAACTTCATTTGCATTATCAATATATAAGAATACACATATTTCATGCTTATTGAAGTTTTTAAAGATTTTAGTGACATTTTGGTGTAAACCCTTTCCTGTGTGATTTTATAAACTTTATTTTATGCATTTAAAAACAATAAAAGTTCTCTTATGGTCTTTTAACAAAAGATTCCAAGGTACAAGATAATATAATGAAACATATATATAATGCTACATTATGTTTTTGAAGTTGTTTTCTATTGACCTAGAATTTACCTTCCTCTACTATCTTCCTGTTGTTCATTCCTATATTTTTCTTGGAGTAAATACCATGCTACTTTTGTGTTACAATCTACCAAATATTTGAAGACAGCTATCACATGTCCATGGGATTTTCTGTTCAAACTATCAACCTATGTGTCTTCTTCTGTCCCAATAAAGATTAACAATGAGTCATCTCAGCATTTAAGCCCAGGTTCTGCAATATGCTCCACCATCTTCTTCCATCTTCTTCTTCAAGTATAGTCACTGTACCAAAGCAAACTCCTAGAAAAGAAAAATTAATTGCACAAATTAGAATCTGTTACTATAGTCTCAGTGACTCCTGTTCCACAAGTTACTGTAAGTTGTGTATGCTGATTGCAATATAACCAATGTGATTATTTAGTCCTCTCCCTTATAAACACCTGGGGCCAAGAAGAGGTGAGTCTATTGAAGGCAGAAGTACTACATCGTGCTTACATAGGGCTTGACAAGTCTGGTTTTATATTTACTTATGCATACTAGCCAGATGACTTTGACAAAACCTCTTATTGCGGAAACACGGTTGCCTCTTTGGTAAATGAGATGTAATAATAATACATACTTCATAAACTCCTGTTCAGTGAATCAGGTGATGTTTGTGACACGCTTTCCATAGTGACTGCTATATTCCCACTAGTGTCAATCAAAGCAAAATGAGAATTGCTCTCTTCATGATCTCACTTGGGTTGTGCACACCTCTTTCTGATCTTTATTTCACCATGGTTTCGCTTCCTCTTCCTGGATACAAAATTTAAATGTGTACTCATCAAGTCTCACTTTTCTCATTGAATGGTCTGACAAAGAACCACTTCCTTCTCAGACACTGACTGCATCTTTCATCTCTGAAAGGAGGTTAAAAAAAACAAGCCACCAACACTGGACATGATTTCTACCTATGTTTTCTATGTGCAATGTGCAGCTAGTAGTCAACCATGAGATGTTGGTGCTATATCCTAAATGGTTAACCTCCTCTTAGTTTATCAGAACAATCTCTCCTTTGGGAGAAAGTGGGGAGGAGCATGGGGAGGGGGAGGGGAGAACTTATACAACTATATTTTAACTTTCAAATTACAAAACTAGTCTCTCTTTCAAATCAATTATATGAAGCATTTAATCTATAGTTCCCTACTCCCTAAGTCCTAAAAGGGAGATTCTAAGAACAAAACCAGGAGCTAGACAGAGGGGAGATAGAGTGAGAAAGTCTCTTAGAAATACAGAAATGTGCTGTGGGATGGTCTGTATGTCAAACATGTTGCTTATTGGTCAATAAATAAAACACTGATTGGCCAGTGGTCAGGCAGGAAGAAGTATAGGCGGGACAAGGAGGAGAGAATTCTGGGAAGTGGAAGGCTGAGGAGACACTGCCAGCTGCCACCATGACAAGCAGCATGTGAAGATGCCGGTAAGCCACAAGCCATGTGACAAGGTATAGATTTATAGAAATGGATTAATTTAAGATATAAGGACAGTTAGCAAGAAGCCTGCCACGGCCATACAGTTTGTAAACAATATAAGTCTCTGTGTTTACTTGGTTGGGTCTGAGTGGCTGTGGGACTGGCGGGTGACAGAGATTTGCAGAGATTTGTCCTTACTGTGGGCCCGGCAGGAAAACTCTAGCTACAGAAATGGGGCCAATTAAATGCTTTAGCTGGGTGGTGCTGGCATAGGCTTTTAAAGTTTTAATTTTTTTCTTTTATTTAAAATTTTGTTTTTCCATTTACATACCAACCACAGTTCCCCCTCCCTCCCCTCTCCTGGCCTCCCCCCACATCCCACCCCCCATCTACTCCTCAGAGAGGGTAAGGCCTCCCATGGGGAGTCAACAAAGTCCGGCACATCAAGTTGGAGGCAGGACCAAGACCCTCCACCTTGTATCCAGGCTGAGCAAGGCATCCCCCCATAGGGAATGGACTCCAAAAAGCCAGTTCATGCACTAGGGATAAATCCTGGTCCCACTGCCAGTGACCCCACAAACTACCCAAGCCACACAACTGTCACCCACATTCAGAGGGCCTAATTCGGTCCCATGCAGGTTCCCTACCTGTCAGTTCAGAGTCAGTGAGCTTCAACTAGCTCAGGTCAGCTGTCTCTGTGGGTTTCCCTGTCATGGTCTTGATCCTTTTGCTCATATAGTCTAATCCCTCCTCCCTCTTCGACTGGACTCCCAGAGCTCCACCCAGTGCTTAGCTATGGATCTCTGGATCTACTTCCATCAGTTAATCCCCGCACTCAGGAGACAAGCCAGGTGGATCTCTGTGAGTTTGAGGCCAGCCTGATCTAGGCAGAGTGAGTTCCAGGACAGCCAGGGCTATACAAAGAAATCCTGTCTCAAAAAAAAAACAAAATAAAAATAACAAAAATAAAGAGAGAGGGAGAAACAAAGAGAGAAAGAAAAAAGAAAGGAAGGAAGAGAGAGAGAGAGAAGGAAGGAAGGAAGGAAGGAAGGAAGGAAGGAAGGAAGGAAGGAAGGAAGGAAAGGAAGACTATGCATAGTTACTTTTGTCCTGCATAGTATTACTTCAAGGCAACAAGTTTTCTAGGTTCAAATTCCATCACACAAAGCACTATACTCTCTTATTTTCTTTGAAACTTCCTTGAGTTATAATCATATGTTTGTTTTACATGGGGTTCTGGGGTTCTGTGTGGAAATTCCCTAGATTCCCCCTGTTTGGCATCCAGAACCTCAGTTTTCCACACACGGGCTTTGACTTTCCAGACAGAGCAGTCACAGCACTGTGTTCTTTTCCAGGGTTGCATGTCCTCCACAATGCCTAACACAGTTCTATGTTCAGGAAAAGTTTTCATAGACCTTTAATCCATCAGACAATAATGGGTGGCCTTTCCAGGCTACTCTTCAGTTGGTTGTTGAGATGAGAGGGTGGAGATGGCATAGGTATTAAATGGGAAAGGTGTAAACAAGTGTCCCAGTCTCCAAAAATACACCTAAGGCTTCACTAGGGATAGAAATAAAGCAAATGTGAAAAAAGTTATACATATTATGGCAAACTTTAGGACCTTGAGTTATGTTTCTACAGAGCTTTGCTTAAAGTCCAAAATATGAGCCAAATTCTAATGAAAGTATCCCTCCACCCCTTTCTATCTCAATTCCTAATTTTCCTTATTTTTCTCTTCCTTTTCCCTCTTCATGCCACAACTCACTCAAATACTAAGTAATAGTTATATAGCTTAACACAAAAATCTATACTATATAAGCACCCAAATTGTTTACTTTTATATTAAGACATTTTTTATTCATTTTTACATATCAATCAAAGATGCCCCTCTCTTCCCTCCTCCCACCCTCCCAACCTTCCCCCCAACCTACTCCCCATTCCCTCCTCCAAAAAGGTAAGGCCTCCCATAGGGAGTCACTTAGACTACTAGCAATAGTGGAGAGGGTGCCTGAGCTGGCTTACCCCAGTAATCAGGTCAGGTAGTTAGAGCCTTCATCCAGTAACTGATGGAAGCAGATGCAAAGATCCACAGCCTTGCTGCACTAGGCTGAGCTCCAGGAGTTCAGTCAAAGAGAGATAAGAGGGATTCTGTGAGCAAGGGGCATCAAGATTATGATGGGGAAACCTACAGAGACAACCAAACCAAACTACTGGGCACTCATGAACTTCAGACCAATAGCTGTGGAGCCTGCATGGGACTGGACTAGGCCTCTGCATAAGGGGCTCCAAAATGTTTTCATTCCTTTATCTTCTCTCTTGAAACATATGTGTCCTTTCATGTGTGAAATTTAAGGCACTGATGGAAAGACAAAAGTTGGATTAAAAAAAACATGTCGTTGTACATTTGGGGAGCTTTTTGACTCCTTAAATGGATTTATTAATGTAACAAACAGAATCAGATACTTTTACTTTTAAGAAAGACTTATTGGAGCCCATCCACCTTACCTTCAAGGAGAATCCTTCTCTGTTGATTCCTTCTTTGTGGTTGTGTTTCATTTGATGATTATTACCCAGAGTTACTTTTACATCCCCACATGAGGTTGTATCATTGAGTACAACATAGGAATTTCCTAACCTAGGCAAAAAACTTTGGACTCATTAGATGATAAATGTTTGTTCAATGTAGCATACATTACACAAGCTATTATGTATGATTGCAATAAGTCTTTATCATACACAACTAAGAGCATGCAAAAGCAAAAGGCTGAATGAGAAGGAGTCTAGAAAATTATGTTACCCAAGGAAGTATAGAAGACATTTAGAATGTCTCTTCTAGTCATACAGGGATGGATTCTTGAAGAAGGTAGGCCTCTCGAGATCCCCAGACTTCAAGGCTGAAGAGCCCTGGGAACATTCCTGGCATGTAGTATGGCCTGGGAAGGAGAATCAGGGGTGAAAGAAACATATTTGGATTTGCAAAAATGAACAACTCCTTTTGCCAAACATGTTTTTTCCCTCAGTGTTCAAAGTAGAATAGGAAATGCAATCCATATGGTTTGGAAGCACTTATGCTCAATTATGAAGAGCTTCAAGATATTTTCTAACTTCTCAAGGTTTTAAGCCTTTTCCTCCCTAAAGAACAGGAAGTCTTAATTTTCCTAGCTTAAGGGAACTTGCAAATGCAAACGATTTATGTTGGACTTTAATATGAGGGTTCATGAGTTTAAAGAAAGACAGATTTGTTATAATCCAATGTCAAAACTGCTGCCAGTGATGTGTCTCTCCACTCTCGGTGTGATATCATTCACAGCAATTCTGACTTGATTTTCATCTTGAAATGGAAGAAAACATATTTTGAAAGAAGAAAATTCAGGAGGGTTAGAATTTATAGAAGGATTATGATGGTTCCAGCTCAGTTATACAGCTGAACAAATCAACTCCATATGCTAGCATAGCTTTTTTTATTATTATTCTTTACATCTGCAGGAGAAGGGAATCTCTGAATACGTTGCTAAACAAGTATATCATCTGAGTTTTGCCCTTATCTAATTACTTGGATGTGAGAAAATTATTACACTTAGAGCTAAGATTTTTGTTGTTGTTGCTAACTCTCCTCCGACATGCCCCAATTTTTACATTGTATTTGGTTCACCAATAAGAATTTCTGCCTTATACCTGGAAATACAGTTCATTATTTCTACCATAGATCACAAAGAGGATACTATTTTCTGAAGTCAATAAAAAGGGAAAGGTAGGATGAAAACTTATAACAAAGATGGAATCACACAGACACTGTTTTATGGTTTGTTTTATTAACCCTAGATACTGAGTATTAATAATGCTGCTTACCTGGACACCAACCAACAAAATAATTAAAGGTGGATTTGTTCCATTCAAGTTTACATCCATAATGTAAACATGTATAGGAAAAGATTACAGTACCTCCCATAAATTTGTACAATATGTGTCAATTAAAAATAAAACTCTGGCCCCTGTATGTAGCTCAGGGATATAGTGTTTGCATACCATAAGCAAGACTCTGGGTTCTGTCCTCGGTAATAAATAAATAAATATTTAAATTATTTGTGTGTATGTGTATGTGTGTGTGTGTGTTTGTATGGGTATATTGGAAAGATATGTGGAGATGCTGGAGAATATGTGCTCAGAGGCCAAAAAAGCATGTCAGACCCCTCAGAGTTGGAGTCAAAGGCATTTGCAGGACAACCAGCTTGTTAAGTGGAGTCTGGATTCTGATTTTCATGATTATACAGTCAGTACTCTGAACCACTGAGCCATTTCCCATTTTTAAACTTTTTAAAAGACTATAGAAAGATACGTGCATATGTAATCACATATCTAATTCTAATTTATTCATGAATCGCCTCAACTTCCAGTGTCTCTGACTCCTTCCACTGTGGAATCTACAGTTATCAATGAGTCAACCAAATCTGGGATGTTTTGACTACAGAAAATATGGTGGTCATAATAAAACATACAAAGCCATACTTTCTCACTCTTCTCTGGTTTCTCAGTCACTTTCAAGTTCGAATAAAGAAGTTTATTTTATTTTTAACCTTATATTTCAAGCTCCTATGTGGTCCAATTGTCTTAAGATAAACATTTTCATCTTTCATATTAGAACAGCTAGGTCCAACTCTTCTGTCTGGTATCATTCCACTTGTCTAGAAATAAACAGGAGGGATGCTTAAATGTAGGTCTCTTGGCACCCAGATAGTTTCTATCATAATTAGAACTACTGCCACAGCCACTATTAATGTTCTCTGCTTACATTGGCTTAAGTGATCATTTGCTTAGAACAGTCATAGTATTGAGGTTGGATTATGGGGGATGGTACATTCTGGTTGAGGAAGAAAGACTGGTATTAACAGAAAAGTAACCAGATTAGAGACTTTGCACTAAATCAAAGTGATTGAAGTGATAACCAATGTGAACAGAATGTGATTTAAGTCATTTACCCTTAAGAACACCTTGTTCTAGTTTAGATCTAGAACGTTGCTTGCCCCTAAGACCCGTGTCTTAAAAACTTGTAGCCATCTTGGTTCTGTTGAGAGATAGTGCCATAAATCTCTAAGAGATGGAACTTAGTGAGAGGTTTGATTGAGGTCATGGAGAGTATGTTTTTATAGATAGTGAAACCCCTAGTTTCTTTCCCCTTTCTCTTTCCCAATTTGATCATGAAGCGAACAATTTTGCCACATGCTCCTGCCATGATTTTGCTAGAGCTTTCCCCATCAGAGGCTGAAAAACAATGCAGCAGACCAAGTGTGGACCCAAACCTCCAACACTGTGAAACAAAGTAAATATTTCCTTTCTTCAGTTGATTATCTTAGGTATTTGTTGTAACAACAGAAAGCTACTGGCAAGTGACCACATAAGGAAGATGTTGTTTTTATTTCCATGAGAAACTATCATCTCAGAGTGCTTCAGTCACCTCTTAAAGTAAGATGTAGATACTAGTAGATGTAGAAAAGAAGCCCAGGCCTCTGAACCCATATCCAGTGTCCTTTGTTTTATTGTATATGGTCTGACAATGGTAATCTATTGTGAATATTTTGAAAGTTGACACAGTTTTAAAAAATCCATGGCTTCATTCCCCTTGTAACTCACTCCTTTCAGAATAGAATTCTTTTTTGTCTGGTGTAATGTTTCTCTTAGTTAATTACTACATAGTTTTGAACAAGGCACTTAGCTTCTCTGAGGTATAATGTTTCCTATCAATGAAACAAAGATAATAATACTTCAGAGTATTTGTAAATATTAAATAAAATCATATGTATATTTTATATATGTGGGAAGAAGTGCTGTGTTTCTGGAGCTTAAATACACCTGCAGTCCATCATAACCCAGACAGCTCTTCTTTGTTATAATAAGATAATGCCTGAAAGACAGAATGTATTTAGAAAGAGTTGGGAAGTGTGGAGAGAAAAAAAAGATTTCTGCATTTCTTCATTGCTACAGGTACTATTTTACTGTGGTAGTTCTTTCCAGAACCTTGAATTAGGCAGGAAAATTGACAAGATATTTAAATCCATCCTTTCTTTAGAAAGACTATATCTAACCCAGGCCAGAAGCCAAAGCATAACTGAACAACTCTTTCTTTGAATACATTACCAAGATCCAGCCAAATTAGATGAGCCCTTTAAGTTAGGAAATTATTTATTTAAACAGCACACCTACACATGTACTTTATGTATAGTGCTAAGAAAGAAGGTAGGCGAAAGATAAAGCATAGTTCCTACATTCAAGAATGTGGTACATAAAACTAAAGAGCGTAGTAAGAGACAAATCATGAGGAGTTTTTTATTTTGTCTTATTTATTTATTCTTCTTTCATATAATACATTCCAACTGTAGCCACCCCCTCCTCCCAACCCCTTCACCTCTACTCTCCCCAGATCCACTGCTCCTCCGTTTCCCTTCAGAGGAGTTTTAAGACATAATAAAGGCGTAGGACATCATGATAAAGTCACTATAAGCCATTGAAGTTTTAAACAAGGGTGTGGCATAATCAGATTAGTGTTTTACATGGATCATTAGCTCCAGTGTGAAGAATGGATTGTAAAGAGCAAAAGGCTGACCCAGGCAAACCAGTCAGAAAGACGTTGCAATAATTTGTGAGATGATGACAAATGACAATACCAGCAATGGGCACATGGAAAACCATATAGCACACCCCAGGTGCAAAGATTTCTTATCTTATCAACAAGACAGAAAGGCAGTAGGGAAGTAATTTTCAGGAAATGCAGGAGCAAAGTCTCAAAGCCATCACTGGAGATGGAAATGCATATCTAGTCCCTTACCATAGCCTGTACTGAGTGTACAAAAGAAGTCTTCAAAGACCCATGGTTGATTTGTCTGTTTTAAGATGGAATCCCACTATGTAGTGTTGGCTAGTTGGAGTTCACTGTATAGCCCAGGCTGGCCTTGAATTCAGAAAGACCCACTTGTCTCTGTCTCCCAAGTGCTGGGATGATTAAAGGCATTCACCACCATACATACCCAGCATATTGTAGTTTATTAAACATGATTAACTGTATTTTTCTGAAAGTACACATATTCTAGGCAATAGAACAGAGAAGAAGGAGGAGGAGGAGGAGGAGGAGGAGAAAGAGGAAGAGAAGGAAGAGGGGCCAAGGAGGAGGGGGGAAGAGGTAGTGGAGGAAGAGGGGAAGGAAGATTATGAAAGGGGCATTAGTTTTCACTTGACTCCTCTCCTTTTAGTATGACTTAAGGCTTAAGGAACACAGAGTTTTACATCCTTCCCTTAAGCCTTTCTTTTCATTCATTTCCTAACAACATTAAGAATAAAGAATCCAAAAGGATTTAAGACACAATTATTTCCTGAGTTCTTCATAGGTGCCCAACTATGCATTGGTTTAGCAGAAGATAAGAGCTTGAGAAGGGTATGAGTGGAGGGTGCAGAAGCATAAGACATACCCCTTGCCCTCAGGAAGTTCATGCTCCAGTTGAAAAGGCACAGCTAATAAACACCTTATAACTCCAAAACAAGAAGTGATAAACTAGGGCATGAACTAATGTGGTGATTTTTATTTGTGCTTTAATAAAATTTGCCTGGAGATCAGAGGAAATAGCAAGCCATTTTAAGTAAACAAAGAAGTTTGGCAGTGGTAGCACACGCCCTTAATCCTATCACTTAGCAGACAGGATCTCTGTGTGTTCAAGGTCACACTAGGGAATAAAGCCAAGCGTGATGACACACACCTTTAATCCTAGTACCAACCATATAGACTTGGAGGTCTGTACAGACAGAAAGTGACAGAGCTATGTAGAAAGAGGAAGTGAGGTAGCTGGGCTAAGAGAGCCAATGAGAGGGCAGAAGAGCAAGGCATATAAGGCTTGGGTAGACAGGAAGTAACTCACATTTGGAAGCTGCTGAGTTGGTGAGGTAAGGTTAGCTGTGGCTTTCCCTATTTCCCTGATCTTTCTCTAAGGTTTTCACCCTTATATTTGGTTCCATGTTTTTTATTTAATAAGACCATTTATAAATTCGTCTACAAACTAAAAGTGTCCTAAATGCTTAAAGAAGATTGAGCTCACTATAGGCTGATGACTTTGGAGAAGGAATTTGAAGTATACATAAAATTTGAATTGGTAGAGAAAAA
>CABHPH010122760.1:0-11084 GCA_902168325.1 Peromyscus nudipes | reverse complement strand
CTGAGTGCTGGAATTAAAGGTGTGCATCACCACCACTGGGCTCTGTTTCTGTTTTAGACTGGTTCAATCTCTTGTAGCTCAGGATAGCCTTGAACTCCTGATCTTCCTGTTTCCTCCTCCCGAGTGCTGGGATTAAAGGCTAAGGAATCTGAAGAACACTAGACAAATGAGACATCTGAAGAAAAAAAAGGCGGAAATGTGGTGATATTTTATTTGTATGTTAATAAATAAAGTTTGCCTGGAGATCAGAGGAAATATCAAGCCATTTTAAGTAAACACAAAAGTCAGGCAGTGGTAGCACATGCCCTTAATCTGATCACTTGGCAAGCAGGGTCTCTGTGTATTCAAGGCCATACTAGGGAACAAAGCCAAGTGTGGTGACACACGCCTTTGATCCCAATACCAACCATAGACACCTGGAGGTCTGTACAGACAGGCAGTGACAAGGAAGTGAGGTAACTGGACTAAGAGCCAATGAGAGGGCAGAAAAGCAAAGCAATAAAGGTGCAGTTTAGACAGGAAGTCATGGCTCGCATTTTGGAAGCTACAGAGCTGGTGAGGTAAGGAGGTTGGTGACTTTCCCTATATCCCTGATCTCTAAGGCTTTCACCCCTATATTTGGCTCTGTATTTTTTGTTTAATAAGACCGTTTAGAAATTCATCTACACATCACCGCCTGGCCCCTATGGTCAACTAGTGGCTAGCTCTGCCCTCTGATCTCCAGGCAAGCTTTATTTGTCAGAACACAAAGAAAATATCACACAACGAATCTGGGCAGTATACTTGAATTCTTAATAACACTTTCAACTATGCCAAGAGCAACTCATGACTTGTTTTTCTTCCCTCCATGGCACCAACCTGCCACATCCCTGAACAGCTTGCGTCCTGGAACCCTGACTAGAAGAAAGAACAGACACACTGACACACACATACAGACAAGCTGGGGTCAGGTAATCTAGGCTCTTAGATGGAGAAGTCACAGCAACCTGTAACATCAGAGTGTTTATTATACACAATGGGAAGCAGGGTTATTGCACACAGCTTAACAAGAAGACAGGGGTTATTGTATACAGTTAAACAAAAAGACAGCTATTATATACAACTGAGTAAGGAGGTAGTCTTGGTATGCCATAAACATTTAGGGGGCAACTGGGTGAAAAGCTACAGTGGACATCTTCTGCACACACTGTCAACATTTGAACTCAGACCAGAGGAAGATTTTGCCATCCCTCTGAGTTGACAGTAGCGGGATACTAAAGATGTGTAATTTAATTGGTAATATTTAGAACTGCTTTGCATCTTCTTCCTATCCATTTGGAATTAAAAGTTATCAAGTAATCTTCAAGCCCCTACACTTCTTATACTCAAGCATGTCCTTTATATTACCCAATGTTTTATGGGAACAGTCAGTGTATACTCGGAGACTACCATGTATTCTCTCAATTCTGCCTGAAAAAATGAGATAGATTATGTAAGATTGTCTTGGGAGTTGTGCCTATGCTGTGAGTCCTTGTCAGAAAGTCTGCTACATATTTCAACAACATACCAGCTACCCTTTGATCCCTGTGAGCTTCCTCCAAAAAAAAAATGCTTGCATGTGCATACACTGTGTTCTGTTAGACGACTTTGCTACTGCTTGGGAAGGATGTCTTTGGGGACATAGATTCCACAGCTACAGAGAAAGAGGCTAACATTTCTCCACTTGACATAATATTACCTGTACTATCTGGTAGTGCCATCAATAATACCTAAGACTCCGTTACAAAGGGAAAAAGGAGTGGCAGATACAAAAAGAATATGCTATCAGCCATGAACTTTCGACGAAACCCCACGAGCTTCGTATGTTTTAGAGACTGAGTAATGAGGAAGCTGGAGGAGCAAAATGAAAAGAGGAGAGCTGTTGGAAGAATGTTCAATAATGCATTTACACAGATCCACAGATTGGAAACTCTCAAACACTGTGGTTCAAATTAAAGATATGCCAAGCAAAAGAATTTAATTATTAACAAAGTCAAGGCAGCACAGGAATCATAAGATTAGTGACTTCAATTTAAAAGGAAAAAAATTACAAATAAACTACATCCATAATGTAAGGAGAGGATTCAGTTGTATAATAATTTCATAGCTCCTGTAAAGCTATCCCACTGAGCACCCTGATTCCTGTAAATTGTCCCCCCACTTTCCTCCAAAAATATCATAATGTTTTTATCCTTGTTGCTGGTAAATCAAAAGTTTTTAATTATCATGTCTGTTTTTGAATGTTCAAGGAGTCTTTTCCCTGGAATGTAGAATGAAGTCCCTTATTACATGTTAGAACACTCAAAAAAGCCATATAAAATTTATTTTACCAAAATAAATTACTTTTAGTTACATGATGTTGGAGTAAGACTTTGAAGAACTAGAGCATAGGTTCATTTGACAATGTAATAGTCACAGTGAAACTTGTTTGATATTCATGTAGCAAATGCACTACATTTCTCTCTTTGAACACTATTATCATTGAATGTACTCATTACACATTGTCTGCATGTACTGAAATGACACAATGTGTCCCATAAATGCCCACAATTACTAGGTATAAAATAATAAAATATAAACATACAAAAATAGATGAAATGGCTACTCAATTCAATATAAATGTCCATAGTCTTTATTTTTATTTAGTGTGTGTGTGTGTGTGTGTGTGTGTGTGTGTGTGTGTGTGTGTGTGTGGTATGTGCCTATGCATATGTGGACTTCATAGAGAAAACCTTCAGAAGCTGTTTTTCTCCTGCTAACTTGTAGGATCTGGGAATAGAATTGGGTTTAAAGACTTTCACAAAAGTGCCTCTACCCATTGATCCATCTCTCTGACCTTCTTCATTTATTGTAGTTTTTAACACTAATTTAAAAAATTACTTTATTTTATGTGTATGGGTCTTTTGCTTGTGTGTATATTTATGTACTACTCATGTGCCTGATGCCTATAGTGGCCAGAAGAAGGTGTCAGATACTCTGGAACTGGAGTTATAGATGGTTGTAAGTCATATGAATGCTAGGACTTGCCAGTGTTCTTAACCACTGAACCATCTCTCCAGCTCTCATAATTTAGTTTTAAAAATTCACAATTGACCCTTAGCATGATGTGCCTGACACTCACTGTTATCCTGAAAAAAATTATTCACTTTTGACCCAGACATATAAACTATGCTATTTTTTATTGATCTGATTCTTAGTATACCTTAAACTGTGGAGTATGTTATTTAACTCCAAATAACAGTATGTTATTTTCATTCCTACCATTCTGCAAATCTGTGTAATTAAACCCCAGGCTTCAATCACATGGCTCCTATATGGAATGAGACTGGCCCCTATAGACTCTGCAAGCATCATGATCGACAGAGAAATGAACCATGAGAAACAAGAAGGAAAACTCAGTTCATCACAGCTTAGTCAGTGCTGGTCTAAATTCTAGAGGATCTGACACAAGGCCTGTTTATTTTAGGCATATTTAAATCCAGTCCATTTTTGAAAAAAAATCTGGCAATAATCATTATAATACCATGTGCACAATAAAGCTTAAGGTATGGTTACATCAAAACTCCTTTGCAAAGTACATGTAACCATGAAGATGGGTTCTATAACTTAAGGGCCTAGGATCTGTGGTAGTCTCTAATTGAGATAGCATAGAGGT
Source organism: Peromyscus nudipes (assembly GCA_902168325.1). Lineage (NCBI taxonomy): Eukaryota > Metazoa > Chordata > Mammalia > Rodentia > Cricetidae > Peromyscus > Peromyscus nudipes. The sequence continues at coordinate 7,411 of CABHPH010122760.1, read as the reverse complement.
AGGTCAGCTGCCAATAAGGTACCTTTAAGCAGATGGGTTCTATTAACTGAGAAACAAAAGTAAACATAAAGTTCTACGGAAGGTGAGTCTGAGATAAACATTCTGAGGGCTTTGGGTGAGATCTCACTCTACAGATAAAGGTCACCAGGTCATTAACAAGACCTACCCTTAGCCTTCTGGGTGGAACACAGGTATTCATTTCCTTCTTTGAGGAGTCAACCCTGGGTGATTAACATTCCTGGTTTCCCTGGTGATCTGTGGGCACAAGGAACTTTGTGCTTCCAACAAGTCCCCAGTTGGTGAACTGTTTTTGAAGGATTAGGAGGTGTGGCCTTATTGGAGGAGGTGTATCACTGGGGATGGGCTCTGAGGTTTCAAAAGCCCACACCAGGACCAGTCTCTCTCTCCCTCTCCCTCTCCCTCTCCCTCTCCCTCTCCCTCTCCCTCTCTTTCTCTCTCTCCCTCTCTTTCTCTCTCTCCCTCTTCCTGTCCCTCTCTCTCTCTCCCTCTCCCTCTCTCCTTCTTCCTCTCCCTCTCCCTCTCTCCCTCTCCCTCTCTCTCTTTGCCTGCTGCCCGTGGATCAGGATATAAAGCTCTCTCAGTTACCACTTCAGTGCCGTGCCTGTCTGTAAACCACCATGGACCAACCCTCGAAAACTGTAAGCAATTAAATTATTATTTAATTAATTGAATTATTTTATGAGTTGCCTTGGTCCTGGTTTCTCTTCACAGAAATAGAAAATTAACTAATACACTTTCAACTTTTCTATGGAATCTTTATTTTCAGTTTATGCTCTTTGTATTCTTGTTGTAGCTACATATGACAGGATCTAGTCACAAAAGCAAAATTCACTTAGGTAAGTACTTAGGGAGAAATTTATACTGGGACGTAATTACAAAATGTGGTTCTCAAATAAGTGAATGAATAAGGCAAAAACCAAACAAGCCAAGTCAAAGATGGGAGGGGAAATCATGGACTAGCAAAGTAAGTCTGTTGCCACCGTTATTGGTACAAGGATAGGATAACGGACAGCTAGTCCTCCACAACAAGCACAGATATGAATGACTTCAAGTTGGAACTAAAAACTGAAATACAGGAAACCACTGAAGGTTCTCCCTGAAGCAGAAAGAGAAAGAACAAACCATTTTACGTTCCTTTTTGTTGCCCTACATTTTTTGTCAGTGTGTTTCCCTGGTTGCTACTAAACAGAAAGCAGCAGGCACTGAGTCTGAGTGAAGGTAGTGTGCAAAAATAGGTGCCCTGAAATCTAGACAAATAGAAGGAGAAAGAGAGCTTAGAAATGAATAATCAAGCTAATGACTAGAATAAAGAAACCAACCGTACCAGTTTGTTTCTTTGAGTATTGTTAACCTAGTGATGTGACCATGAGGAAGACTATAGTAAGAACTGACTCCATTACTCAATAAAAAGGATATAGCTTCTAGTTTATTTTTATGATTTACAAACTATCTCCTCTCTCTCTCTCTCTCTCTCTCTCTCTCTCTCTCTCTCTCTCTCCCTCTCTCCATTCTCACTCTTAATCTCTTCTCAAATGCCCTGTTTGGTGTATACTCAGAGAATTGAATGCAGGGAAGTAATTGCAATTAGTAGTTTTTTTTTTAGATGTCAATAATACAAGCAAACATAGGGTAGACAGAAAGTCTAGAAACTACCAGTAGCCAATCAGGATAAGAAAACAGTTCATACAAGTGTTCTAGTGATACTTCCAAGTGAATTCCAAGTAACAACTTATATTAGAGCTCAGAAAAGGTAGAAGTGAGTCTTTAGATGATTCCAGCCCCCAGCTTTAGAGCCAGCACAGATGATGTCACATAGACCAGAGATAAGTAGTCCCTGCTGGGTGAGATCCAAATTAAAGATACGTAAGTAAAATAAACATTTCCATTGTTTAAGGTTCTAAACATCATGACATGTTTTTTCACAGCTGTATCAATAACCAGGACAGGATTTGAGAACAAGCTAGACAATGACTTCCATAACAGCCTTCTCATTTTCACATTTGCAGCTCATGTAACATTTGAAGATATTAGATATTAGTTTGAGCCAATCACACACAAACTTTATGGTCATTTGAAATTTTTATTGGCCAGTGTTACTGGCAGTAAAAGCAATTTCTCAACTCATTAATCCTATTATTCTTCTGAAGCATGAGTGATCATTCATGGATGTTATACTTATACCACCCATTAGAATCATTCCCATATTGAGATGTTGGCAAAGTTTGGGTTCATCATATGAAATATAACATTACAGGGTTTAATTACATATGTGAAGTTCAATTTTATTTGCTAGTATTGACAATTAAACTGAACTAAGAAATACTTATCTTCTGAACAGTTTGTGTCTATCAGAGATTAATTGGCAATTACCCACAGTGCTTTTTTTTCATGTGTGGCCCAATAACGGATATGGGGGAAAGATAGATTTAAAGGATATGAATAGGAAGGGGTAACGATAAGGAACATAGGGAGAGATCAGGAAAGATGAAGTAAATATGGAGTGTGGGAGACAAAAGAGCCACTTACTGTCTTTGTAGCTAAATTTTCCCATGAATAAAATATTTGAGTTTTAACATATGACCAAAAAATCTTTATCACATAGAATTTTGCCCTTAAGTAATGACTATAGATTTTGAAGCTACAATTTCTCATAGAAAAAAACCCAGAAATATTAGAATTACAAAATTGTCATACAGTATCTTGTCCTAGGCTGATAACCTCACACACGCCACACTGTGAATCCTAGAGCGATACATGATACCAGCTTCCAGCTACGTTTGTTTTGTTTGATTTGTATTCATGTAAGAAATGAAGTTCTTTTCCTCACATTATTTTTCTGAATATTGAAAAAGAGAGAAAGAGAGATGAAGAGAGAGACAGTGCTTAGCAGTTTTGCTGCTATTCCACGTATTCCCCTGTATTCCCATGTCATTTACAGCCACAGTGTTCCTTCTGTAGATTGTTACTGTCATGAACATTATGTGATAATCTATGCCTTTATTGTTCTAGGCTAAAGCTACTTGGTTCCAACCACAATAACTGAAATGGCGTGTAAAGTGCTGAAACTTCTATCTGTAATGTGGGGAGTGATCCTGAGCCATGGATAAGAAAAACGCTATGAGAACAGCCTTTAGAATATGGCTTATCTTTTATTAACTGTACTAACCTAACTAGTTTTATGTCAACTTGACACAAGCTAAAGTCATGAGATGAGGAAACTCAATTAAGAAAAAAAATCTCCATAAGATTGGGCTGCAGGCAAACCTGTAGGGCATTTTCTTCATTAGTGATTGATGGGGGAGAGCCCAGCCCATTGTGGGTGGTGCCACCCCTAGGCTGGTGGTCCTGGGGTCTACAAGAAAGCAGGCTGAGCATGCCATGGAGAGGAAACCAGTAGAAGCATCCCTCAATGGCCTCTGCATCAGCTTCTGCCTCTAGGTTCCCATCCTGCTTCAGTTTCTGTCCTGATTTCCTAAGTTCATTTGAATGAATAAATTAATGTATAATTTATAATCTATAAATTATTATTAAATCATAAAAACTTAAAAACATGGATGAATCTACAGGACATGATGGAAAATAAGCCAGGCATAGAAAGATAAATTCTAACTCACATGTGGACTTCTCTCATATGTAGAACCTAACAAATAGTGTACCTACTGGGAATTGGCTAGAGGGTTAAATGTGGTTATTGTGTGAAAAAAACTACAGTAACAAGCCAGGCAGTGGTGGCGCACGCCTTTAATCCCAGCACTCGGGAGGCAGAGGCAGGCAGATCTCTGTGAGTTCGAGGCCAGCCTGGGCTACAGAGCGAGTTACAGGAAAGGCACAAAGGTACACAGAGAAACCCTGTCTTGAAAAACCAAAAAAAAAAAGAAAGAAAGAAAGAAAACTACAGCAACAAAATGAATAGATTCTGTGGTTGTAATGTATACCACAGTAAGTATAATCTATAATAACATTGTATAGCTGCAATTTGCTAAGGGAGTAGATAATTTGGTATAACTACCTGTTACTTCATTGTGAATGTCATCTCCCTATGTATATGTACACAAAAGATCATATTGTAAATCTTGAATATTTGTAGTTTTATTTGTTAGGTATTGTCTTAGTTATTATTCTAGTGCTGTGAAAATATACCATGATCAAGGCAACTCTTATAAAACAAAACATGTAATTGTGAAGTTGCTTACAGTTTCCAAGGGTTACTCCATGATTGTCATGGTGGGAAGCAAACTATGGCTGTGGTATTGGAGCAGTAGTTGAGAGATTTATATTTTGGTCTTCAGGCTGCAGAGAAAGAAAGAGACACTAGGCATCAAAGTAGTCACATAATGTTGTCTCAGGGAATTTTATCTTATTTTTTGTTTTATGTAAATATATATTTAAAATAAATAAGGTAAGCACATAAACATACATAAATATTAAAATTATAAATAATATATTATATATAAATTATATTTTATATAAATATATAAGCTTTTTACTCTAAATGTTCATATATATATGGTTTCCAACTTAGTGTTTTTATGGAATTCCTGAGTATGTGAACAAATGTGATTTTGCATCTGTATCTTTTTCTTGTGACTCTTCCTTGACTCTTTACCTTCTGTTAGTTTGTTTTGTCCTATTCCAATGTATTAGTTTTATTTTTTCCTTCTCATTTATTTTTTATTTTACTATTATCCTTTAGAAGATTTTTTGTTTTTTAATGAGAGACAGAAATGGGGTGGATTTGATTGGGAGGAGAGGGAGGGAGGAACTGAGAGGAGTAGAGGGAAGGGAAACTGTAATCAGGATATATTATGTGAAGGAAAAAAGTTATTTTTAATAAAATGAAAAATGAAGACTCTCAAAGCCTACCCTCAGTGACACACTTCCTCCAAGTCCATACCTCCTCCAACTAGACCACATCGCCTAATCCTTTCCAAACAGCTCCACTACCTGGTAAGTAAGCACTAAAATGTATGAGCCTATGGAGGCCATTCTCATTTAAACTATCACAGGGAAATTATCTTATCATCAGATTAGATGATTATATCATAGAGATGTTATGAAATATTGTATAGTATGTGTGTATATCTGAGCTTTTTCACTCCTATTGGTCTTTTTCCTTGAATCAGTTTGTTACAATGTCTTATTGTGAAGGATGTTCTCAGTGAAAATTATTTTCTTCTGTTTAAAACAAAATTGAATCTGTGATTTATAGCATGAATGAAAAGAAGAATAGATCCATATCATTTGTTACATACTCAAGGAAGTAAAGTGGACATGTGGCATAGCCCTATGTAAAGAATAAGAATTCAACAGTAAATATGTATCATAGACTTTCCAATCAACAGTGTCTGAAATTGGATATAAATCACAAATTAAATTTTCTAGAAAGAAAAGGCAGAAGGTTGATGAGTCCTAAACTAATATAAGGAAGTTCAGAGAGGCTATGTGTCATTTAGCATTCAATCTCATCTATGCTTAGCTTTATCTTTCTTTAAAAAAAAGATAATTAAGAAAATTGATCTTTTAATTTTCCAGACCTCGTAGTTACAAGATTGGTTCTTTCTTGGACTATACATGAAAGTGCCTTTATTCTTTAGTATTCTACTTTCTTTCAGTCTGGAATGTACACATGATACCTGAGGACAGAATACCTGTATTGTCACCAGGAGGTGGCAAATATAAAGACAGGTGTCACTGTGACAAGGATAGAGGAAGATACATGAGATCTAATATCTGATGAAAAATTTAGCAGCTGGGTAACATACCTTCATACTAGTAAAATTAATCATTTAGGTGACTTACATAGATAGAGTGCTCCCCTTTAAAAAGACACTTTTAACTTGAGACACAAGAAATAAATAAATACAAATCTGGTCAGTAACTGGTTGAGGATGAATGTATACCGGAGGGGATATGGCAGGGAAAGAGTAGACAGCATCCCTGAGTTTGAACTTCAGTTACCTCACTTACTACTTCTGCCTTCAGGAACTGTGTATTTCTCAGACACATCATCTGCAAAATGAAATATCAATAGTATTGACCTTACCTGGCTCTATGCAGTATTAAATGAAACAACTCAAAGAAAATAGTACCATCAGTTCTAGAACACTTGCTTTTTCTTAACTGGTACTGCTTTCTTCTTTGACAACAATTTCATATATTCATGTAGATAATTATTTATATATTCTCACATATTTACCTCTCAAGGGAAGTACACGGAATTATCATATGTAACTTGAATTTCTCTGAAAGGAATTCCTTGTCATGATTCAGAGCTGCCAACACACAGAAGGAATATCGAGTTTAGTCATCCCCTGTAATTATCTTCATGTGATAAGTAGATATTCAATTTATTCACACAAGTACACATATATTGTAATTAGCCAATGTATTCCCTAATTATATAATAAATATTTGCTGGCAAAATATAGAATTATCCACAATAAGAGGCTTGTCATTTCGTTCTAACACCTAATCTGTCTTGTTTTCATAAAATCATAAAATTTATAATTTTTTAGCTATCATATAATTATAAAATAAAACCAAAGATTAACCTCTTACTTATTGACACTTTTATGTTCCCTATATTTGTTAACTTGCTACTTAATTATAAGCTTTGCAAAGTCATAATTAAGTCATCTTTTCTGGCAATTCTCCACCTGCATGATGATGAGTCATCCATATTAAACTCATATTTACTGACCAGTAAGGATTTTTCAATATACCTGTCCTTGTTTGAGGAATCTGATTTTAGCCACCTTGCTTTGGGAGAACCAGACAAGATACTTACAAAAATATTTATTCATCTCCCCTGTATTTTGCATCAGAATATGAATCATTTCATTCATGCTTCCATGTAAATGAGTGGATCACACCTGTAATGGAATAGTAAGGATAAAAGCAGGCCTCAGAAACTATTGCATTGAAACACTCAGCTGTTTCCCACAGAACAATACCTACTTTGAATAAAAATTTAATGCAGTTATTAACAATGAACATTTTGTTCTTACATTTGTGCTTCAAGTACCTTGTGATGATGAAGAGAAAAGAGTAGACTCTTTAAGAAAATACATTTTGAAATATATGCTAAAGTTGAAAGCCAGACTCTGACACAAAGCATCCCAGACTTTGTCTTGATTCAAAGATGAGATTCCTTTTTAGAGCTAGGGATGGAATACAGAACATTGCCTGTGCTAGGCAAATTCTCCACTACTAAGATACTACCCTGGTCCTCATACGTGAAATAGAACAAGGAACTGATATAGCCTGTTTGATGGGTAAATGTAATGATTCGTGTTCCTTGTTGACTTGAAAGGATTTAGAAGCACCCAGGAGATTTGAAAGGCACATTTCCAAGCATATCTGTAAGAGTGTTGCCAAAAGGATTAACTGA
>CABHPH010122759.1:25455-49609 GCA_902168325.1 Peromyscus nudipes | reverse complement strand
GTGTGTGTGTGTGTGTGTGTGTGTGTGTAACTTGGATTCAACTCTCATTAAAAAATAGACCTACTATGAAAATAGATGTTTTGAAAGAGCAACCAGGTGGCTGTCCTTTATCTTAGCTGAGGACCTCATCAAGATGTAAGCAACCATATGGCTGGCAGCCACCTTTATTAAGGTTAAGGAGTACATGCCTTGTGTTTTAACCATCATCCTAAGATGACCACATGGCACAGAACAATAATTATAAAAATTCTTATTCCTAATGAGCTCTCCCTTTATCATTGTATCTCTTCTTGCATTAAGGAAGCAACAAGTCTCCAAAACATTTTGGAGTTCTACAAATTTTTGTATGATGATAAAATGTAAGGTTATATTTGCTACTGCATACTATATATGTGATATAACTTTGGATTAGAATATATTGTGTATGATGATAAAATTTTAAGATTATAAAGGTATTCTCTGACTAACAAAAGCTAATTTAAGGTGTATGTTCATTTATATCTTTGCTAACTGTTCAAAACAAGCTGCTAAAAAATTTAGATAAGTAACCACATATGTTTGAGAAATAAGGTATATTTGATAAATAAGATTTATAAATTCCCAAGGTCTACTCAGCTTCCCAATCTAGCTCCTTTGTCTTGGCTCATCCTGTAAACCTTTAATTATTTGGATAAACCAAGTCATTAAAAAGTATGATATTCTATCATGACACACTATAAAAGATCAGTACATTTCCAGTCTATCCGTGGAATAAAGTTTACTGCATTTATGCATTGTTTTGATGCTAAGAATCTTCAACTCAAAATTTTAAGGCTCAAACTTAACAAGGATAAAGCCATAAAATCCTAATCATACAAAAGCTACTTAGTTATTGTAAACTGTCAAAAACAATTAAGACATGCAAGTTAATAGTTACCTTGTAAATGATGAAATTCTTTAATGTGTTCAGAACTATACTTGTAGCCATGCTAAGTATTCGTGTAATTAATTATAGGAATAATATTTATCTAGCCTCCTGTATATGTTTTCAAAGCTAAGCTTAAAACAAGTAACTAGAAACAAGCAATGTTTGTTTAGTTTAGATATACTTAATAGATAATGGCCCTAAAAATTTTCAGAGATCTGCTGAATATGACATTTAATATGTTTGATGGAAAAAGCTTACTATAACATACAGAGACCCTCAGATCCTACATATAACCACAAGGTATCCAAATAAGATAATGGGGCACAGAAGAACTCCACCAGGAGCTAGCATTAAAGGTGTCAAAGCTTGCCACTGGGTGAAAAGTACCCTTCTCCCTAGTCAGCAGGACCCTGTCCAAACTGTGGACAAGTAGGACACTGCATGGCTCTGATTTTCCTAGAAAAGGTAGTCTGGTCATCCAAGGTCTTGCTCCACTAGAAAGTCTATTGAATTCTCTGGCAATTGAAGACTGACACTGCCCTAGGACATCTGCTCACAGCAAAATCAAGATTACCACAGAGGAAACAAGGATGGTGATTGTCGAGGTAGCTGGTGAGTCTCTGTCATTTTTAATACATTCAGAAGATACATAGTGTAGCTGGAGAGCTTCTCTCTGGGTCTGCCAAGCCCCCGCAGTCTTGCAGTAAAATAAACTGTCCCACTTACAAAATAAACACACAGACGCTTATATTATTTAAACTATTTGACCTAATGGCTCAGGCTTCTTGCTAACTGTTCTCATATCTTAAATTAACCCATTTCTATTAATCTATAAGTTGCCACATGGCTCGTGGCTTCCCGGTATCTTAACATGTTGCTTCTCATCATGGCGGCTGGCACTGTCTCTCTGCCTCAGCCTTCCACTTCCCAGAATTCTCCTCTCTCCTTGTCCCACCTATACTTCCTGCCTGGCTACTGGTCAATCAGTGTTTTATTTATTAACCAATCAGAGCAACACATTTAACAAACAGAACATCCCACAGCAACATAGTCTGCACTTCCTGCTTACTCTGGTGAAATTTATCTTTCTCAGATTTCTGATGATATTGGTGACTGGGCTAGTGATAGTTTCATCAGTTTAACAACTGCAACCAAGGCTGCCTTCTCAGTTCTCAGTTTTCAGTTCTGGTACTAATTTGTAAAAATTGTTTCTCAGGCCTCACTTTCTTAGAGTTACTATTAGGTCTAGACACAGTTTACCTTGCTACCAGACTCTAAAAAGAGATAAACTCATGTCTTAATTAGGATTTCTATTGCTGTGAAGAGACACTATGTCTACAGAAACTCTTATAAGGAAAACATTTAATTTGGGGGAGAGGACTCACTTACAGTTTTAGAGGTTCAGTCCATTATCATCATGATGGGGAGCATGGTGGTGTGCAGGCAGACATGATGTCTGAGAAGTAGATGAGTGTCTTACTTCTTTGCAGAAAACAGGAAGTTGACTGAGACACTAGGCAGTACCCTGAGCATAGGAAACCTAAAAGCCCACGCCTACAGTGACACACTTCCTTGAACAAAGCCATGTCCACTCCAGTAAAGCCACACCTCTGAGGTGATATTGTGTTCCCCAATATATCGTGCTCCCTAATAAACTTATCTGGGGTCAGAGAAGAGAACAGCCACTAGACAGACATAGGGGCCAGAAAATGGTGGCACTCACACCTATAATCCTAGCAGAGACAGAGATCCATCCAGATCTCTGTGAGTTCAGAGCCACACTGGAAACAGCCAGGCATGGTGTCACATGCCTTTAATCCCAGGAAGTGATGGCAGGAAGCAGAAAGGTATAGAAGGTGTGAAAAACAGGAACTAGAGCTGGTTAAGCTTTGAGGCTTTTGAGCAGCAGTTGAACTGAGATCCATTTGGATGAGGACACAGAGGGTTTCAGTCTGAGGAAACAGGATCAGCTGAGGAATTGGAGAGGTTAGCTGTGGCTGAATCTGTTTCTCTGATCTTTCAGCATTCACTCCAATACCTGGCTCCAGGTTTGTTTTTATTAATAAGACCTTTTTCAGATTCGTCCTACACACCTCCTAATAGTGCCACTCCCTATGAGATTCTGGAGGCCAATTACATCCAAACTACCACAACGCACAACACATATTTCAATGTAACTGTTTACTATTCCTTTATTTAAAGGAACTTACTTTATAATGATTGCTCTCTGTCATCAACCACCTGTGTCTCATGGTAAATGATTGGATAGAAAAAAGTATAATGTTTCTGTAATGTCTGAAGATATGAAAGCTTAAGTAAGTTGTAAGGGTTTAAAAAGGTGTTTTAAAATACAGCAATCAGGTGACTTAATAGACTTTTGGTGGATTTACACATAACAGAAAAATTATTTGAGCAATACACATCAGTCCTTTATAGCTGGAGACACTTGGATGATGCTGTAAGTTTTAATTTTTAATGATCCTACAAAGATTCATGTATTAAATTTTGGTCCTTGTTGTGACATTATTTGGAAAGAGTAAAAAAACTGAAAGGTAATTTTTTTCCCTTAGGTATCTATAATATGTCTTTGAAGAGATGTGTAGAATATTAGTCCAATCTACTTTGTTTCTTTTGGTTTCTGGTCACTATGTACTCTCTAGTATTGACATTTAAATGCCCAGCAGAGTTGTAAAGCAAAAAGCCTGCACTCTTTGGACAAGCACATCAAAATCTGTACCAAAATAAATAGCCTTTTCTTGCTTATCTCAAGTATTCTGTAATAGCTATCTAAACTTTGAAAATGCAAATAGTTACTCATATTTAATGATAATTTCAAACATTGGCACTTAACTGAAGAAAGCATGAATGCCTATCGAATGAAGAGTGGATAAGTAAATATAGGTCCATAAGTAGAGTGTGTTTACTGTTCTTTTGTTGCTACTACATAATCTTTGAGCCTCATTGTACATATATATATATTATATATATATAAATGTATCAGTGTAAATATGTGTGTGTGTGTTAATTCTCAACAGTTCTAGAGGCACAGAAATCCAACATTAATGTGTAAGCATCTTTGATGCTTAGTAAGTACCCTTTCTATGCTCGAAAGATAGTACTTTGAAAGTTGTATACTGTGTAGGCTAGAGAAGTTCTTCCTTATATGAAAAAAATAGTATAAGAAGTTGAATCTAATATTCAGAGTGTTTTTAATTTTAGTCATAATGTTTTAATGAAATCTCTACACTCGTAGCATAAACAAAAAAACTCACAATCACCAACTACTCACTTCTCAATACTGACTGATCTGGTATTAAGTTTAGGTATAAGTTTCAGCAGAGTCAAAATTGTTCAAATCATAGCAAAATTATATATGCAATTAATTCAGAATCAACAAGCTATACTCAACAACATGGATATATCGTAAGAATATAATGTAATGTTGAATCCTAGTGTATCACAATTCCTATTTCATATACTAAAAGTCTCCACGCATCTGAATATTTCAATGAGAATAAGAGGTACTAACATCAAACAATTTGGGGATGGATATTGGAAAAGAATTTCGGTGGAAATGTGAGCTTAAAAAATTGACAAAATATTGTGTTCCTATCTTGATTAATTCTGACAATGGATCCTACCTGAATTAGTACAAGAAAAATTAAAATGTTTTTGCATAGGGACACCAATCACAAATATCAGTTTCATAATACACATAAGTTCTTAAAAGCATACTCAAAGTTTAACAAATCATTTGGACTAGTAGTTGAAGTATGCTTATTTCTGCGATACTAGTTAACATTTTTACTTAAATATGTATGTCATCCATTCACCTAACTATTGGTATCTCTGTGTATTTATATATCTGACTATTTTCTGTAGTAGATATACTGACCATTTTCTATTTCATTTTTTATTTGTATAATTGAATATGACATACATTTTCTTGTACCAGCAGACCTTGATGTATGTATTCCTCAAGGCAACAACTATGGCAGAAAATGTGGATAACAATGCAAGAGGATAAATTTTAGTTTCACATGGAACACCAAATAATGCTGTTAATGGCTACAGAAAGTAGACCCTTTTACCCATTTTACTATTTCTGTTCCAACCAAGGTCATAGTAACAAGTATACCAAGATAGCAACTTGAGAATTGTTTTTTTGAAATTTTTTAAAGATTGATTTATGTATATATTTAATGAAGATGGGTGCTTTGTTTGCATGTACATCTGTGCACAAGAAGAGAGCACTGGATCCAATAATGGATGATTATATATCAGAATGTGTGTGCTAGAAATTGAACTTAGGACTTCTGGAAGAACAGCTGGTGCTCTTAATCACTGAGCCAACTTTCCAACACCCTGAGAATTCTTAAATTTGTGTTATATCTATAAAAATCTTTAGTTCTACTTTGCCTCTCAATTACTAAATCTTAAAACATTATTTCTTGAAATTCTGGTTCCGATTTTTTTTAGATTTTTAAATTATTTTTTAACTTTTTTTAAAAAAAGATGTATTTATTTATTATGTATACAACATTCTAGCACCATGTAACTTTGCATGCCAGAAGAGGGAACCAGATCTCATTATAGATGATTGTGAGCCACCATGTGGGTGCTGGGAATTGAACTCAGGAACTCTGGAAGAGCAGCCAGTGTTCCTATCCTCTGAGCCACCTCTCCAGCCCCTATTTTTTTAACTTTTTATGCAATGTATTTTGAACATATTCTTTCCCCTCTATCAAGTCCTTCCTGATCTTCCCCACCACCTGACCCTCCCAAGTTCCCTTTTCTCTCTCTCTCAAAACAACAAACAGTCTTAAAGTTACTATTGCTGTGATGAAACTCCATGACCAAAACAACATGGGAGAAGAGAGCTTATTGGCAGTACATTTCCTTATTACTTTTCATCACTGAAGGAAGTCTGGGCAGGAACACAGAGCAGGAACCTGATGATGCAGAGTCCATGAGGAATAATGCTACCTGGCTTGCTCCCTGTGGCACCATGGCTTTCTCAGCTTGATTTCTTATAGAACCCAAGACCACCAGCTCAGAGATTGCCCCACCCACAATGGGACTGGTCCTCACACATCAATCACTAATTAAGAAAATATTCTACAGGCTTGCCTTACACCTCAATCTTATGGAGGCATTTTCTTAATTGAGGTTCTCTCCACTCAGATGATCTTATCTTGTATCAAGTTGACATTAAACTATACAGCACACTGCCAAATTATAACAAGAACAACAAAACAAGCACACAAAGAAGGATGGAGTCCACTTTATACTGGTCAACTACTACTGAACATAAGGCCTTCCTAGGACTATAGTTGATATACCCAGTGTTGTTCCATTGGAAAAAAAAAAAACGATTTTCTATCTTCTATCAGGTATCAATTTGAAATAACTTCTTGGTTGGGATTAAACTGTATTCCTTACTTCCCTTCTCTTTGCTGGCATTTTGTTTGGCCTGAAGTTGTATACATATTATGAATATTATCACTGTCTCTCTGAGTTAATGTGTGGCTCAGCCTTGTTTCTTAAAGATACTGTTTCCTTGGAGTTATCCACCAGCTTTTGCTCTTAAAATATTTCTGTCCCTTCTTCCATGTAGATCCCTGAGCTTTGAGAGGAGGGGTTTGATAAAGACATTCTATTTTGGGAAGAGTATTCCAAGGTCTCTCACTCTATGCACATTGTCCATGTGTGGACATCTGTGTTAATTACCATGTAGTGGAGGAAGAAGCTTCTCTGATGGGGGTTGAGTTGTGCAATGATCTATAAGCAGAGCAATATGTCATTACAAGTCCTTTTATTTCTATGTTTATTTAGCAGAATAATAGTAGCAGGTTTTCCCCCTCATTTTCATTATTTTATGAGAATCTTATTTTTTATTTATTTGTTTTTGTTTTATGTGCATTAGTGTTTAACCTGCACATATGTCTGTGTAAGGGTGTTGGATCCCCTGCATCTGGAGTTAGAGACAGTTGTGAGCTGCCTTGTGGGGCTGGGAATTGAACCTGGGTCCTCTGGAATAGAAGCCAGTTCTCTTAACTGCTAAGTCCTCTCTCCAGCCCCTTAATTTAATTTTTAAAATTATACACTACTCTGAAAAGTGTGATGGACTCTTGAATAGTCCTACTCTGTCCCTCCCAGGACATGAAATCATCTCTTTGCCTAGTATAAACACATTGTATGTACTATATATCAATTAGTAGCTATCTCAAGTTAGATTGACTTTTACCATATTATAATGTAAACAGATGTTTCTCATCCTGACCATTTATTCCCAAATACCCACAGCCACTTCACATATTACCACACAGAGGCTTATATTCATTATACATGCTTGGCCAATAGCTCAGGCTTGTTACTAACTAACTCTTACAACTTAACCCATTTCTATTAATCTATGTGCTGCCTCGAGACTTGTGGCTTTTACCTCTATCCTGTTTTGTCTGTCCAATTTATTCTCTGTCTAGCTGGTGGCTCCTCTCACTCTGCCCCTCTCCTTCCCAGCATTCTCAGTTTGGCTGTCCCACCTAACCTTATCCTGCTCAGCTATTGGGCAGTCATCTTTTTTATTAAACCAATCACAGCAACAAATCTTCACAGTGTACATAGGGATTATTCCACATCATTAAAATTTGATAAATATTCTATTTTATTATTAGTTACCATTAATTCTCTGTGCTTAATAAACTAACTTTATTATAAGTACACGTATATAGGAAAATTATATGTATACATATACATATATATATATACACATATATAATATGTGTGGTTTCATACTATTCATGATTTTAGGCATCAACTGTGGTTCTTGTAATGTGGCTTTTGTGGACAGATAGGGATTACTGTATTAGGCAAATCTTAACCCAAAAGTGTCAGTGAAGCTTCATTAATTTCATATAAGGTAAGTTTTTTTTTTCTTTTGAGCTGAGGATTTTTCTTTTGTTCCATTTTTTTTGAGACAAGTTCAGATTAATCTCAAATTGACTATGCAGCCAATCCTGCCTTTACTTCTCATATGCTGCGAGTGAGCCCACAGCTTCATGCAAACTAGAAAAACACTACAAATTGAGCTTCAGCTTTAGCTGTTACCATGGAAAATAAATTATATAATAAAAAACAGTATCTGATATGATTTGGATATCTCCACCAAAACTCATGTTGAAATTTAAGTTCTGCTATAAAATAAGAAGATGGAAATTTAATACAGGTTTAAACTTGGTATAACTACAGTACTTGAAAGTGGACACTTTCAGAAGTAACTAAGGTTAAGTGAGCCAATGTGTGGGAGTCTCTAACTCAATGGATCTATAGTTTTGTAAGAAGAGGAGGAAAACCCTGAGCTGGATGTTCAATTGTTATCCCCCATGTGATGCTATACATTGCCACCAAGCTCTGTAGAGAGTCTCCTACCAGGAAGAAGGACCTCACCACATCTGGCTGCCCATTCTCGAACTTTGTAGGTCTCAAAACCATAATGCAAACAAATATCTTTTTTCTGGGTCATGAATTTGAGAGGGAGTAAGTAAAGGAAGACATGAAAAGGGTTGGACACTTGAAAAGGGGGGATGATATGAATATATTTTAATTAAAACAAAAATATTAAGAAAAATATCTCTTTTTTTTCATCTGTTCAGAGAGCTATGTTTTACTTAAGATGTGTAAGTGAGATTCCTATTCATCTTTCCCTCTACTGTTTGATTTATGGCAGACATTTTTCTATAGGCTAATCCATAATCTAAAAAGATTTTAGCCTCTCCTCCTGAAAGTACAGTCAGCATTTTCTTTTGTCAGCTTGATACGATACAAATTCTTATCCTAATAGTGAACTGTTTCACTAAAGCTTGCCCAGTGATTGGGCAGAAGGAACATTACCAAACTCTTTTTTTTTTTTTTGGGTTTTCAAGACAGGGTTTCTCCATGTAGTTTTGGTGCCTCTCCTGGAACTCACTCTGTAGACCATGCTGGCCTCGAACTCACAGAGATCCACCTGGCTCAGCCTCCTGAGTGCTGGTATTAAAGTCTGTGACACTGCTGCCCAGCTACCAAACTCTTTTCATGAGGCTACAGTTACCCTGATACCCAAACCACACAAAGATACAACAAAGAAAGAGAAGTACAGACCAATCTCCCTCATGAACATTGATGCAAAAATACTCAATAAAATATTGGCAAACTGAATCCAAAAACACATCAAAAAATTATCCACCATGACCAAGTGGGCTTCATACCAGTGATGCAAGGATGGTTCAACATACAAAAATCTGTTAATGTAATACACCATATAAACAAATTGAAAGAAAAACAACGATCATTATCAAAGGCAATTTACAAGCAAGCCAACAGCCAACATCAAATTAAATGGAGATACACTCATAGGGATTCCTCTAAAATCAGGAACAAGACAAGGCTGTCCACTCTATCCATATTTATTCAATATAGTACTTGAAGTTCTAGCTAGAGCAATAAGACAACAAAAGGAGATCAAGGGGATACAATTGGAAAGGAAGAAGTCAAACTTTTACTATTTGCAGATGATATGATCGTATACATAAGTGACCCCAAAAATTCTACCAGGGAACTCCTACAGCTGAGAATATTATTTTTAAATACAGTGTCTTTAACGATAGTCTCTTTTTCAAGACAGGGTTTCTTTGTGTAGCTATGGCTGTCCTGGAACTCACTCTGTAGACCATACTGGCCTCAAACTCACAGAGATCTGTCTGTCTCTGACTCTTGAATGCTGGGATTAAAGACACAAACCATCACTCCCATCTTAGAAATATTTCTTATTTCCCATCATTTAAGGTAAATTAATTGCACCTCTATCAGAATTAGAAAGGAAGGTGATGTGATCGATATAGAAATAAAAGCATTGTGGACTGCATGGTTTGGGAAATGATCTGAAAAGAATCTCTAGCATACCTTAAGCTATTTATCTTCAAAGTATGAAATAGTTTTATATATTAATGTTACAATGATGACAATTGCTATAATAATAGCTAATTATATCTATTGTAACAAATAATGTGAATATCAACCCCAGTGGTAAGTATGGTGCTCCTTCCCAATTTCAAGCTGTAGGACTGAAGCATAAAGTGATTAAAAAATGATTACATCCACCTGTCATAGAGCTAATATTACAAACTGGTAAAACATCCTATAAAGTTCATTCACTTTTAAACATATGAAGAACATAGTACTCACTTTTTTAATAAGAAATGTAATCTGAGTTTTGTTTCAGCTGGTTTGAGTTGCATATATAATTTAAGGATAATAACAATGTATATAATATTACATCTCTTCAGTATTTAACACCTATTCATTCCAATGCAAACACTAAACTTTTTGGTGTACATTATAAATTTTAGTCAAATGTGATTATAATATATATATTATCTCCCACTGATGACATATATTATTATTCTGATCTCATAATCTTCATGATAATAACACATTTTGTTTAAAAATTGTTCAATTTTACACTCTATGTCATCACAAGACCAACTAGCAACATAAAACTCTTCAGGAAAGCCACAGATCATTGTCACTGAAAGCATGGCTTTAGTAGTCATATTAACCTACATGAAACTAAGCTTTGCCAGGATCTTAGGAAAGTTATTTAGTTTTTACGTGCTTTACTTCCTTATCTGGAAAATTTCAAGCCCACTAGTACATGCTCCAAAAGGTTTCCTTGAAAATCAAAAGCACAAACCTTGAATTTAATTGACACCGTTGCCATAGTCAAACACTGCAACATTATCACTGAAGAACAAACTATGTGACTTTGGGCAAAGCAATATCACAGGATTTCAGACTCCTTGCCTGTAAAATAAGGGGAATGCCAGTACCTAACCTGTAGGGTATTTGATGAAATTAAATGAAATGTAAAACACAAATGCCAAGCATTATATGGTCTGCAATAAATGTCAGCTACTGTTTAGAACACTTCAAGATGAATACAGATAAAAATATGGAAGTTACTGTACAGCAAAATAAGAGGCAATAAAGTCAGCCTCTTTTTGCTCTGTTTCTGTAGAGCAATATTGTATTGTAATAGGCAGTGAGGACGGTTTACAAAGCAGGCTATAAAAATGGCTTGATTTCACACAAATCAATTAATCACGCAATTCAATAATCTGTATACATGAAAGTCCACAATGTAGGCAAATCACCAGGAAGTTTTCATTTTGACAGCATGGAATTTAGGCACACATGAATATAGAATCTTTTATTATGCTCTGGAGGAAAATTTGGCTTTTAAAACTAGAGAAAATACTTGAATTATGGTAGAAGAGCTGGAAGTTCAGAGAAATGAACAGACCCAAGACATACTTAGAAGGCAAAAATGTTCTGGCTGTATGTTGGGGGTGGTGTTGATGTAGAATTTTGTTATTAATTATTCCAAGATTCCCACTCGTGTGTGTGTGTGTGTGTGTGTGTGTGTGTGTGTGTGATATAGGTGCTGTTCCTTGACACAGCATAATAAAGGAAAGCTTGAACATTTTTAAATTTAAGAAACTTATTGAAAAGTAAGTTTCCCCCACTCTTTCCCCCACTCTTTCACTGCTTAAGTAAATAATTTTCTGAATGTACAGAAACTATGTTATTCAATTGTAGTCTAGAAACAACTGCTTCCCTTTATTTTTTTCCTTGGGGTATTGATGTTCTAACTTTAAGAGTTTTACTATATAGATGAATGAAATGAAACTCTTTTACAAATCAATTATCCACATGGAATACACACATAGGCAATTTAAAGACATAATTTTATTTGTTAACAAAAAATCAACAATGGAGCAAGCTAATATTTATTGATTTACTAAATAAAACACTGTATGAATGTACTTATCACATCTATTCTCATAACACCAAAAGCAGACTGGATTCATCTCCATAATTTATATATGAGAAAATTGAGGTTTGTTAAGGTTGTGGGGACTATGCTAAGGTCATAGACGAATCAGTAACCTTTCAATTTAGATGACCCATGCAAAACACATTCTCTTAATTACTATGAAATACGTGCTAATATTTGGACATGATTAAAAAAACAATCAGAATTCTTTGGGGATTAAAAAAACGAAATTAATTTCTCCAAGTAGAGACTGTTAATTGTGTTCTCTCTCCTCTAATATATTAGGTAAGATTCATAGTTCTTTTGAACACCTGAACACTAGTTACAATGAAAACACTCCTAGAGCATCTTAGAATTGTCTGTTGATTCATTTTTATTATTTAACCCTTAATGTGTCTATGCTTGAGAACTCACATCATATTCCTGATGGGATAATACTATGATTTTTTCCATTACCCCCCAAAACATAAATGAAGTGGCTGCCATCATTGTGTGTACTTTAGATAGTTTCTTTTATAATTAAAAGACATAAAACAACTGTATTTATTTTATTTGATTTGGCCAGTACCATCATCAATGAATATTGTAGCATGAAGTTAAATGCAAAATATTTATATTTCTACTAAGATATAGTTTGAGGAAAATATTGTAAAATTTATAAAATACAATCTGTTTATCTCAAATGTGAAGGTTAAAATGTGTATTTTTTAAGAAAAAAATTAATAATGTGTGGTGGTTTGAATGATAAATGTTCTCCATAGGATCAGGCACTTTTAAAAATACAGCCTTGCTGGTGGAAGTATATTACTGGGGATAGACTTTGAAAGTTTTTACATGAATACTATATTTATATTCTTTCTATGCATCCTTCTCCCCATTCAACTCCTCCTCTGTCTGATTCACTCCATTTCAAATTTACATGAGCTCTCTTTCTTTAATTATTGTTTATAGCACACATATATATGCAAGTGTATGTGCATGTGCAAATATCAACTACTGAGTCTATTTAGCATTTCTCTTATGTATATCTAAAAAGCTATTGCTATTTAATCAAGAACTACATAATAGCAATGCCAGTTGGCATGCCAACATGTATGGAAGAAATTTCACAAGGCTCCATTCCTAGATAAAGTGTTCCAGGCAATTTATGGCTGCTGAGTGAAGGGCAATCAGTCTTTTCTAGGAACAAAGCCCCTGATGAGTTACTCAGTCCTAAATAGTCACCTTTAACAGACTTTTTTTTTGCTATAACTAGAAGAATGAATGATATAGATAGAGCAGTCTATGAAGCATTCTAATTCTTTTACAAGGAATTTGATATCTACATCAGGTCACCAAAATTACCAAAACTACCTCAAATTCTGATAAACTTAGGTGAAAATCTAATAGATGAAGAAGCAGAGGAAATAATTAGAGAAGCAGATACTACAAATATTAATGAAGAAACACAAGTCAACTATGTAGAAATCCCAGAGATAATGACAGAAAAATTAGTATTTCCCCCAACATTCTTATTTTCACCTTCATATTCCCTATTTTCTCCTACCCACTTGTCATTAAGATTTTTCTACCATATCTCCACAGTGCCTTTTTCCTCATATCTTGCTTCTACACACTCCAATTAAACCCATCACTCTAAAGATTCAAAACTAGGATCTATATAATAGAAATAACATGTGGCATTTGTCTTTCTGGGTCAACGTTGCCTCACTCATTATATCACTTCCTTTCTTTCTTCTGAGACATGGCTTCTGCCTCTACATGGTATTTGCATTTCTTGACTAGATTGGAAGTCAGAAACTTCTAGAAATCTTATCTCTGCCTACCTGGAGCTGGAGCTAGATGTGTGCTCAAGATGCCTGTTTTTTTACATGACTGCAAAAATTAGCACATAGTTTCTTGAGAAAGAACCTTGTAAGCTGGTCATAAAATGCATAAATTATATCCAGTGAAACTGTATAGGAATCTGAAAGTAAAATTAGTGTAAGCATTTAAAATTTTACAAAACTATTTGTTGTCACCAAATTTTCCATGACCCCACCTTTTTCTTCAGCATCTTTGCAGATCAATTTCAGCCATTTGTCAATTTGGCACTATAAAACATGTTATAAAAATCTACTTTCATACTGGCCTCTCTCATGCACACGACTTTTAGCTGTCAATGACAACCTTGAAAGCCATATGTTGTAGAAGGTACTACTACAAGGTGTCAGAACATCTGTCAGGCAGATATTCACTGACCTAGAGAGAATGTGTAATATGAATGAAAAACACATACCATAGCAATTTAAAGGTCAATTTACTATTTTATGCTATTTATAAATAACTTCCTATAAAAGAAATAAGAAAAAAATTACTTCTAGGCCCTGTACTCAGGAGCTTCCCAACTCTTTTACAATGGAAGAAAAGAAAACAGTCACGTTTCTGATGGAAGTATAAACTGATAAGGTAATTTTGAAAAACTTTATGAGACTATCTGGAAAAACTGATTATATGTCTGAAGCAAAACTTAACAATTCTATGTAATTCTAGGTATATAGTCAGGAATGAATACAAATTTAATAATGTTCAAGGCCAAGATGTCAATATGGAGTATAATATTTAAAGTAATAGTTTAAGTTATTGGAGTCAATGGATAAAAACATAAATAACCTGAAAAATTTGGCAATAATATTTACGCAAAGAAATATGGAATATACATTAAACTTTTTATTTGTAACTATGAAAAATTGTGACTTCTCTGGGATAAATTTCAAATCATAAAGCTATCATTTTAGTATTTCATCTCAGGAAAATTGTAAATAAAATAGTTATGAGAATGACCACAATTGTGTTTTTTTCTGCTAGAACTGGGAAGGCAGACTTAGCTACCTTTAGGAATATTGATGATGGTTTTTTGAGCTACACAGTGATCACATTGGTATTCAATTTATAGCTCTTTTTTGTACTACATACACATTTTTTTCCCCATATTCTCTTCGACCTAATGAACTAGAATCAGAGGAACATAAATACACAGGAAAAATGTGCTCCATGACAAGTTGGCTTTTTTTTTTTTCAAGAAGTCATTGCAAAAGGAAATGGCAGGAAGGCACAGGGGTAGGTATCTAAACAGGACCAATAAAGGAAAGGGGAGTGTCTAGGAGCCTTAAAAAATTATCAAGACAGTGTGTATTTAGCAGACTTCCAAAATTAGGCCTGCCCTGTCTGGATTTCATAAAGAAAACTACTTTTCTTTCCCCCACAGCTTAGTCTTTTGTCTTTCCTAGATGTTTAATTCTTTGTTCATGCAAGGGAACAAACTCTGTGATTCCCTAGGTGACTGACAGTTTCCCCATTACACTACAGTGTATTTCAAAGTTTATAACTATAGACTTATGTGCTACAGACATGGTTTAATGGGTAAAAGTGCTTTCCACATAAGCCTGTGAACCTGAGTTTGATCCCTGGAGAGCACATAAAAAAGCCAGATGTAGAGACACACATATGAAATCTCAGCCTTCCTACTGCAAGGAGTTGAGAGAGTATTGTGGGACAGATAGCCTGCAGTACATTGCTCAGTGACAGAAACAAGAAAGATCATGTCTCAATGATGGAGAACATGCAAACAAGCTCCCAACATTTATCCTTTGATCTACAAGATGTGCCATGGATTTTATATGAACACACACTACACATAAAATTAAAAATACATGCAGTACAATGTAACCATTAATATGGAAGAGTGATTTAATTCTACACTATTTTAGGCAAATGAAATTGTATTATAGAATTGATTTAGTTAGAAAAACAAAGATTTCTGCTCCAAAAATCACAGAATAAGGCACAGTTATTGTTTCATTCAGAATTATTTCCATTCACATGTATGACAACATTTTTACAGTGTTGTTTTATACTTCTTGATAGTTTCCACTGTTACAATATCTTTTACTTTCAGCTAGAATGTGTTGTGAAAAACATCCCACAAGCAAAATTTAATAATCATTCTGTGCAAAGTCACAATTGCTATTTTTATGTTTTTGTGTACTTTTAGCATAAATAAGGACTTCCCTAACATATTTCTGTTCAATTTAGCTTTCCTTGTACTTCCAAATCCAATATATTTTTCAAGTGAGACATCTAAGTTATAAGACACAGCATAAAAGACAGGAAAGAAGGATTATATCAAAGAGCCACTAATGCTCCATCTTTTGTTAAATATTACAAAGTTATAGACTTCAAGAAAACATTGCAGAAGTTAAAGAATTTGCTTCTTTGGTTCATGTTTATTTGGATGCTGCTTCAATATCAAAGTAATTTGCTTACCCAACTTCAGTTACAATAATACATTTTCTAAAGAAGACAGCTAAATTTAACAAATTTAAGTTTGCAGGTGGCCTTAGTGGCATGATCCCAAAGTTATAAAGAGAAAATGATTTTGAGATTAAAGAGAAAACCTAGAGCGTGGATACAATTTGTTGTGACACTACTCCTAATAGAACAGAGAATAAGGAAAATGTTATCAGAATATGTTTCTGAGCTACATCAATTTAGAGACAGTATTTTGTTTTTAGTTTTTATTTTATTTCTCTCTGGAGTTGATATAGCAGGGTATCTAATAGTATAAAATCTCTCTGTCAAACCACATCTAGGCCAAAAGCCAGCTTTTAAATATTACATTTGAAATGGTGTCACCTGTCCTGGGATATCACCCCTGGAGCAGATTACTCAGGCAAGATATTGGCAATATTAGCTTCAGGGGAAGGTTGTGCTGCAGTGACATTTTCCCCCTGCCCAGAAACTTGGTGATATTTCATTTCCAACTTAAAACTGTGCTGCCACTACACACAGACCAGATCATTGCCATCATAATGTCAATATTTGCTAACCAATTACACATAGTTCTAAAAGGCTTTATATTTATATATTTACTGATTTGATCCTCATAAAATGTGGGAGCATAGGTGTAATTTGTATTCCTCTCTTACAGACAGAGCAACTAAATCACATTAAGGATAACTTATGTGCTCAAGGATATGTTTATGTTGCATGACTATTAATTAGACAAGTTAGGACACAGATACAAAACATCTAGTTTGATAACATGCATTTAATCGTATCACTTTTCTGGCTTCCTTGTGATGTGGTATAAATTTCCTATTTCATCTTGGGAAAAAATTAAGTGGAATGCATAAACAGAAAAAATACATTAAGTTCCTATTTTAGGATTAACTATATGACAATGATGAAAGGAGAGCACATAAACTCATATTTATCATTGTCTGCAATACATGAGAATTCTTCCTAAGTATTTTATTTATGAATTTTATTTGTCTATGTGGAGAATACAATATAGGTACAGGAATAAATTTCTTAGAAAACAGATTAATGGTATAATAGAGGGAAAGCATTAAGATACATAATTTAAACCAAAATAATCTCAAAAATTCATCTTTTATTTATTTGAAAAAAAAATTAAAAAATATTCTTCTTTTCCTTGAATCTTTATGCAGAAATAAACCTATAACAATAATTTAGTCCCACGCATACTTAAAAATAAAATTGATTGCTAACTGTAGTCTTTACTCTATCACATCTTAAAGGTCCTAATGTTCCTGAGCAAATAGTTGCTCACAAATTATTAAGAATGAGAATGGCTGTTTTCCTCCTCCTAGTTAAACATTCATTAATTTCAAGAAAGCCATGGTCTTCTGAAACTTTTAGTTAGTAGCAAAATGTTGTTTTACAATTTTCTGAGTGTTTTTGGTCCAGAACTACTCCCATAAATTTATCTGTGTCTTTTCGAAGATATTCATCATGTTCATCTGCCCTTTCCAACATTATTAAACACACTAAAAATTCTATACTATAACTGGATTCCATGCAAGCTTGACATAACAAAGAGCTATAACAGCATTTCAGATTTTATCAATTCCAATAACTTCCAGGAAAGCACCAATGTTTTAATTCTTTCAGTAATTAGGTTTTTTTCATCATGATACCAAAGCCATAAACATCATATAAAATTTTTAGATTTTTGTTTTTAATTAGAATATACTTAGACTACCAATGAGTTGATGAGTAATATTCAGCTTCTGAATCTTGCTCATAAATTTTAATTTCTTATTATCTTAGCTTTTTGGTCTCTCACGACAATTCTGTTAGTTTGTGATCAGTTGAAGATGCTGCTAAAACTTGTGAAATATGCTCTTTCTTCAGAAAGAGAAAGGAAGAGAAAAAGAAGAAAAGAAAAGGAAGGGTTAAAGAAAATATGGAAAAAGGGGAAAGGAATAAAGGAATGCTCAACTGAATCACCAATGGGTTAAGGAAGAAATAAAGAAAGAAATTAAAGACTTCCTAGAGATCAACGAAAATGAAGACACCACATACCCAAACTTATGGGACACTATGAAAGCAGTGCTAAGAGGGAAATTCATAGCACTAAATGCCCACATAAAGAAGTTGGAGAAATCTCACACTAGTGACTTAACAGCACACCTGAAAGCTCTAGAACAAGAAGAAGCAAAGTCTTCCAGGAAAAATAGACGCCAGGAAATCATCAAATTGAGAGCTGAAATCAATAAAATAGAAACAAAGAGAACAATACAAAAAAATTAATGAAACAAAGAGTTGGTTCTTTGAGAAAATCAACAAGATAGACAAGCCCTTATCCAAACTAACCAAAAGACAGAGAGAGAGCATCTAAATTAACAAAATCAGAAATGAAAAGGGACATAACAACAGACAATGAGGAAATCCAGAGAATCATCAGGTCATACTTCAAAAACCTCTACTCCACAAAACTGGAAAATCTAAAAGAAATGGATAATTTTCTGGATAGGTACCACATACCTAAGTTAAATCAAGACCAGATAAACTATTTAAATAGTCCAATAACCCCTAAGGAAATAGAAACAGTCACTAAAATCTCCCAAACAAAAAAAGCCCAGGACCAGATGGTTTTAGCGCAGAATTCTACCAGATCTTCAAAGAAGAGTTAATACCAATACTCTTTAAATTGTTCCACACAGTAGAAACTGAAGGAACAATACCAAACTCCTTCTATGAGGCTACAATTACCTTGATTCCTAAACCAAACAAGGTTACAACAAAGAGAACTACAGACTGATCACCCTCATGAACATTGATGCAAAAATACTCAATAAAATACTGGCAAACAGACTCCAAGAACACATCAAAAGAATTATCCACCATGATCAAGTAGGCTTCATCCCAGAGATGCAAGGGTGGTTCAAAATACGAAAGTCCGTCAATGTAATACACCATATAAACAAACTCAAAGGGAAAAAACCACATGATCATCTCACTAGATGCAGAAAAGGCATTTGACAAAATCCAACACCCCTTCATGATAAAGGTCGTGGAGTGATCAGGAATGCAGGGAACATACCTCAACATAATAAAGGTTCAGAATTTAAACTGTGGCTATATTAAGTTGTTTACATTTTTGCAGTGCTTTCAAGTTCCTCCAATATTTAAAGTTTTCATTCTCCAAAGCCATGCTAAGGTTATTGCTCATTTATATATTTTCATGTGTAAACACCTTTCAATCTTATTTTTTTACTCTATTATGAATTCGATTGTTGGCCGTCCAATTGTTGAGAGATGAAAACTCTTAATATATTCCAGATACAGTCTTATAAGCACTTATATTGAAACCAACATGCATATATTCACACACACAAGCATAGATAATACTTTCTGTTATGTGGGCATTGGTTTTAATGACATTTGTCTGTTGAAGAGTGTAGAGATTAACTATGAAACCCAAATTTAGTCGTTTTATTTTCCTTTTCTGGTGTATCATTTCTATTTGATATTATCTTCAAAACCATGACCTGTACTAGAAAATATCAAGTGTTGTAAATAATGTGGGACACTCCATTTTTCTCGATGATGGTAGAATAACTATTTTTGTTTACTCTTAAAAGATTTATAGCTGTAATAAAAAAATGTTATGAAAAAAATTAGATGACTGAAACCAGTTTGAAAGTTGTAGAGCACAGAGAAATTCTTGAAACATGATACAGTGAAGTGAGTCTCAGACACTGTCAATTCTTTAACAATATGACACTGAATTCTATGTTGCATGTGTCTGAACCGTACACTATTTCCCTCTGTCACATCTAGTGCTGGTATACTGTTTTCCTCTATAAAATGCATATACAAAATTTCTCTTAGATATATTCTTTTACATAAAAAACTTTAAAAAGCAAAAATAATTTTATTTTCTGTCTAAAATTTACTTCTAAAAAAAAGTAAAGTGAATGAAATTCCTATGAGGGAGAAGGAAATAGAAGAATCCATAAAAAGAGAGAAGCAGCAAAAGAAACAATAACAAAAGTGAAGGGTTAGCACAAAGTAAGAATAGGACAATGAAAGGGTGTGTTTTAAAATAAATATCCCTTGCAAGATGATTTAAGGCAGCTTCTTTGATATTAATGGGTTTTTAGCTTTTGTTCCAATAATTGATTTTAAAGTTGAAAAAATAACCAAATCCTAGGAATTTTGGTGTAAAAATACTGTAAGATTTCATGAGCTCCTCCACCTACCCATGCTAAGATTTTGGCTTGCTTGGTCTGATGCAAATGTACCTGATAGGCTATTGGCAATTGTTGGCCTCCAAGAAAAGGAAGAATCAGTTCCCTTCAGGGATGTGGCCCCCATAGGATAAAACTGCTCCAAGAGATTTTCCTATGTTCCTGCATACCTATACTCAGTATTAAGAGGATGTGATAATTTTTTTAAAAGACCACACGATGTCAAGAGGGAAAAATAGGGGTAGAGGCACAAAGGAGTCAGAGTAGACGATGGAACTGGCTATAGTTTGATAAAAAATTGATTGTAAGCATGCATGAAATTCCTACATTTTAAAATTTTACTTACAAATAAATAATATGATGATCATGTTTCAGAAAAATGTTTGCATATGTTCCTGGAATCTATATGAAAAATTTAATGAGAATCAGGAAGAGAAGGAAAAACAGGGGTTGTAATGTACATTTAAGATTCTTTTAATTTATCTTTTTTATTATTAAGAAATTTTCTATTCATTTTACATACCAATCGTGAAAAGGGATTCTATGAGCAAGGGGCATCAAGATCATGATGGGGAAACACACAGAGACAACCAAACCAAACTACTGGGAACTCATGAACAGTGGACAACAGCTGTGGAGCCTCCATGGGACTGGAGTAGGCCCTCTGCATGGGAAAGACAGTTGTGTAGCTTGATCTGCTTAAGGAGCCCCCTGACAGTGGGATCAGGATCCATCCCTGGTGCATGAGCAGGCTTTTTGTAGCCCACTGCCTATGGTGAGACACTTTACTCAGCCATGGTACAAAGGAAGGGGCTTGGACCTGCCTCAACTGAGTGTATCAGACTCTACTGACTCCCCATGGGAGGCCTTGCCTTGTATTTAAGAATTTTTACAGGAGGAATAGTTTAGCAATGTAAACCAGTATATTTGTGTTCAGATCCACTAACTATTTGATCAGCCAAGCAAATCCCTCCCTGTGACCCTAAGCTCCCACTGAAACTTATAGGCATAGGTAAAGATTCAGTAAAGCAGGCATGAAGATCAATTATCGAAAAATGGAACGTCATGAAAGGAAAATGTTACTGTACAGCAAAGATCACCACCAATTAAGTGAAGAGGCAACTCACAGAATGGGGGAAATGTTTGCCAGCCATACATATGACAGAGAATTTCTGTCCAGAATATACAGAGTTCAAAATGTTAAACACAAATAAATCAACCTAATTTAAAAGGGGTGAGGGAGCTAGGGATCTGAGCAGAGAATTCTCAAAAGAAAAGATACAGATGGTTAAGAAATATAAATGTTTATAATGTTCAACATCCTTATCCATCAGAGAAATAAATACAAATTAAAACTACTTTGAGATTTTTGTCTTAGTGCATTCAGAATGGCTGATTAAGAAAACAAATAATGCATCAAAATGCAGAGTTGTGGAATCTAGTCTCAACTGTTACATCTACAACACATATTCTTCACTTAAGAGCCAGGGTTCATCCATCACTTATGGATGAGGTGGGTGGACAGGTTGTAAGAGTAAGAAGAACAAGAAGTTTTCTGTGACGTTGTAACTTCTAGAAATTTCAAAGAAACTATACCTATGAAGTCTAACCAACAATGTTACCTAGACATGACCTGAACAAGGATGAGATCAATAGACATGCTATCTTGGAAGGGTCAAAGTTCACAGGAGGACCTAAGTCTAGACAAAAAACTACAGGCAACTAAAGAATCCTGACAGTAGAATAAGTAGCCATGGCCAGAGAAGAACATGCCAAGTGTTTTTCCAATACTAAATGGTTGTCCCTGAAAGCATAAACAAGTAACATTAGATGGACTGATCAGACTGTATTTGTCTATTTAAGAATACACACACACACACACACACACACACACACACACACACATACACATTTGTAAAAATTAAAGACCATGAATTTGAGAAAGAGTAAGTGTGAGAGGTATCTTGAGGTATTAGAGAGAGAAAAGTGAAGAGGTAAATGATATCTTTATATTATAATCTAAAAAAAGATAATAAAAGAAAACAAATGGCCACAAATGATGGAGGATGTAGAGAAAGATAACACAGATTCACTGTTGTTGGGAGTACAAACTGCAGCAGTTACTATGAAAATCAGTGTGGAGGTTCCTCAAAAAGCCCGAGATAGACCTACCATTTTGCACAGGTATACCACTTTTGGACTTACTACACTGATACTTATCCTTCATGTTTTATTGCTGCTTTGCTTCCTCACAGTATTGAGGAAACAGAAACATCCTAGATATCTGTCAGCTGATAAATTATAATAAAATTATACTACATATTTAATGGAATTTTATTCATCTATAAAGAGAAGTAAAATTATAAAATTTGTAAGCACATTGATGGATTTTAAAGCAATCATTCTGAGTGAGTTAAACTAGAACCAGAAAGATAAATGGAGCATGCTCTATCTGATATGTGGATCTTAAAATATTCAGATATGTATGCTTTTATTGGAGTAACTATACAATTCAAGAAACTAGAAAAGGTACCAAGGAGAGATAGAGCTTAAAAGAGAGCAGAAAGTAGACATACAGGTGAAAAATAAAGCAATGAGGTTGGAATGTTTAAGTGGGGAGATGGAGGAGAGGCAGGACAGAGCAGGAAGTATGGAAAGGGATAACTTATATTTTGCAAACATTTTGGGAAAAAAACATATGAAAACCCGCTATTCAATAGTGGAGAGGGTGTCTGAATTGGCTTACTCCAATAATCAGATGAGTGAATACCCTGTCATCATAGAGCCTCTATCCAGTAACTGATGGAAGCAGATACAGAGATCCACAGCCAAGCACCAGGCCAAACTCTAGGAGTCCAGTCAAAGACAGAGAAGAGGGATTCTATGAGCAAGGAGCATCAAGATCATGATGGGGAAACCTACAGAGCCATCAAAACCAAGCTGGTGGAAACACATGAACTTTAGACCAACAGTTGTGGAGCCTCCACGGGACTAGACAAGGCCCTCTGCATAAGTGAGACAGTTGAGTAGCTTTATCTGCTTAAGCCCCACCCCCACCCCGGGAGTAGGATCAGGATCCATTCCTGGTACATGAGCTGGTTTTTTGAATCCTACTACCTATGGTGGGACACCTTGCACAGTCTTGATGCAGAGGAAGGGGCTTGGACCTGCCTCAACTGAATGTACCAGGCTCTACTGATTCCCCAGGGAAGTCTTACCTTGTTGGAGGAGGGAATGGGGGTTGGGTTGGGGGAAGGCTGTGGGTTGCAGAAGGAGGAAAGAGAGGGAAATCTGTGGTTGGTATGTAAAATGAATAAAAAAAATTCTTAATTAAAAAAAGAAAATATTCTTCCCCATGCATAACCATGGAAAGCTAAAGTGTGTCCCTGCATATCACTCCATTTTCTCTTGCTTTATTTAATGTACTGAATAAATGTATAAATGTTTTTAAATATTGAAAAAAGAAAAGCCTATTTTATAGGTTTCCTAACACACACACACACACACACACACACACACATAATCAAGAAATTAATGTGAAATTGTCCTAAATGTGGTGAAAATGCCTCTGAAAGTTAAGTTACCATTGGCTGTCAAACAGAAATTTCCCTGCCAGGTATGGGTTATCTCCTTTAATGCTCCTGGTCAAGATGGTTTCATTGATACCCAAAATAATAATGGCTATTGCCACTGCTACTGGCCTACCCACCAGAAACTGGTGGTAAAAACTCAGTGCTGAAGACAACATATACTTGTGTCATACAAAAATGGAAATGTTGGCACATACCTTTAATACCAGCTATATATATATATATATATATATATATATAT
>CABHPH010122759.1:6729-25355 GCA_902168325.1 Peromyscus nudipes | reverse complement strand
ATATATATATTTGTGTGTGTGTGTGTGTGTGTGTGTGTGTGTGTGTGCAGAAATTATCTGTGGTCTATTCATGGTACCCAGTCAGGAGTGAATAGATAGAAATTTGTTCATGTATCTCCAGGAAAAATTCACAAAACCCACTGCCAGCTATCAAATCCATCAGAAGGAATCTGGATACTTTCTGACAGGAGAAAACTTAATCCAGTGGCTTT
This sequence comes from Peromyscus nudipes, assembly GCA_902168325.1. Lineage (NCBI taxonomy): Eukaryota > Metazoa > Chordata > Mammalia > Rodentia > Cricetidae > Peromyscus > Peromyscus nudipes. The sequence goes on along the minus strand of CABHPH010122759.1, from coordinate 25,143 downwards.
AGTTTTTTTTTCCCAGAAAGGCATTTACCTCACAGAAAGGGATGACCTTAATGATCAATCACATCTATAGAAAATGAAATCTATTTCAAAATGCACAGTGTTAGAAGGTAGAAACTCCATAAAACAATAAAAATTAACTAATTTACATTTACAGTAATGGAAATAATTTAAATATCTTTCACACATTGAAGTAGTGACAGCTTTTGTTGACAAGAACGTGCAGTTAGGAGAACATTCCTTCTTTGCTGGTGGGAGTGCAAACTTGTGCAGTCACTATGGAAATAGTGTGGCAGTTCCTCAGGAAGATGGGGTTTATAGATCTACCTCAAGATCCAACTCTACCACTCTTGGGCATATAGCCAAAGGACAATTCTTTCTACCACAGAGACATTTGCTCAACCGTGTTCATCACTGCTCTATTCACAGTAGCTAGAAATTTGAGCCAACCTAGATGTTCTTAAACAGAAAAATAAAGAAATGGAGTATTACTCAGCTATTAAAAAACTGAAATTTGCAAGTAAATGCATGGCACTAGAAAAAAAATCATCCTGAGTGAGGTATCCCAGACCCAGAAAAAGAAATATGTTGTTTTTGCTTATATGTGGATATTAGCTGTTAAGTCAATGATAACCAACTACAATCCACAAAACCACAGAGGTTAGATATAGAGTAAGGGACTGGGTGAATGGATAGATCTCCTTAGGAGAGGGAAATAGAATCATTAAGGGCTGGATAATGGGGTTAGAACAGGGAGATCAAGTGGGAGGAGGAGGGGAGACAAAAATGAGGGAGGGAATATGGAGAGAGACTCCTAAAATTAATTCCTATTTGAGGGCTAGTATGGAAATCTAATAGAGTAGAAACTTCCTAAAATATCTACATATTTGAAGATAATCTAAATGAAATCATCAACTAATGAAGGAGACAAATCCCCAAGTGGGTATCTCTTGTCATCAAGTTAAGCTGCAGTACCAGGAATGTGTTAAATCTAATTGAGTTGTTGGCCAAAGGGGTCCCATTGGAATCTCCAAACAACCCAGGCTGTTGACAAGGCTATATGTTGCTCTCCAAAAACTGAAATCAAAGCCCCATTGCTGAAGAACACACCTACACAATTCATTGAACATGGAATAGTTGAGGTGGACCCTAGATAGGGCCACCACTCCTGTGTTTTAATGACTTTGTATAGGAAGGTATTCTTCATGCTACCAAAAGAGAAACATAACCAACAAACCAGCCACAAACCTTCTGATTGACAATTGTATCCTGGCTCCAAGATATGCTAGGGTGGTGGTACAAAGCTGTGGGAGTAAACCAATATCTTATTTTACTGAAGGTCTACTCTACAAGATGGAGCCCATACCCCATACTGCTTAGATGAGCAAGAACCTGAGAATAGATAGCCCAGAGACATGGTATAAAACTAAACACTGCAGATCTGAAAAAAAAGTACCAATAAAATGACTTCTAATGATATTGTGCTGTAGTCATAGATTAGTGCCTTGCTCAGCCATCATCAGAGAAGATTCCTTCTGCAGCACAAGGGAACAAATGAGATCCACAGGGAGGCAATGTGCAGAGAGTGAGAGACCTTGGTACACTCTGCCCTAAATGCATGTCTACATCAAATCTTTCTTGTTACGGCTCAGTGAACTCTGCAGAAGAGGAAGGAGAAAGATTGTAAGATCCAGAGGGGATGGAAGACATCAAGAAAACAAGGCCCTCTAAATCAGCATTATCAAAGCTCACATGAACTCACAGAGATTGAGGCAGCATGCACAGGGCCTACTTTGATCTGCATAAGATCCTCTGCATATATATTATGGCTTCCAGTTTAATGTTTTTATGGGATTCCTGAGTGAGCAAATGAGTGGACCTCTGCTTCTTGTACTTTCTCTTAGGCTCTTTTCCTTTTGTTTGTTTGTTTTGTCTAATTTCAATGTGTTAGTTTTTATTATATTATATTATATTATAATCCCTTAGAAGCCTGTTTGTTTTCTTTTAATTAGAGACAGAAGAATAGTAGGTCAGGATTGCTAGAGATGTAGGGAAGAACTGGGAGAAGTAGAGGGAGCAGAAACCATTATCCAGATATGTTATATGAACAAAAAAACTATTTTCAGTATAAAGAAAAATTATGTTTCTTTCATTCAAGTGGGATACATAGAAATAAGACCATAGATTCATAGGTGTGTTTTCTGTGATGAGGAGAAAATCAGTAATGTGATTTTCTATGATGGAATAACACAAATGTAGTAAGCTTTAATTGACTTCTCACATCCTTTACTTGATCTCTGAACTGATCCTCTGGACCTTTATACCTTGGTCAACAATCCACCAGCACCATCATCTTTATATTCCAGTTACCACCCACTGGTCTTAATCTACAATAGGGGTGGGTGTTGGTCAGTTCATTCCAAATTAACCTCCCTAACACTACCAATTGGGAAAAAGTTACTAGAGTTCAGTGGGAATACTTTTGTTGGCATATTTTGATCCATTTTTATTATGGATGACCTAGTGTTTGCTTTGAAAAAAAATTCCCTTACATCAAGAAATCACAGAGGACGGGGACATATCACTGTCACTGATACTTAAGATGTGTGGGAATGCCTGTCTGTTCTGGCTCTGGGATATTTCCACATTCGTGGGAAGGATATAACAACATCCAGGGCACAGCAGGTTCTCCTTGATAATGTTCAGGTCAGGCTCCTCATCACTTAGATGCTGTTCTCCACTCTTAGATCTGATTCTTCAGTGACCAATGACAATGGGTCCACAAACTATCTGGATTCCTTCAAATGTGCTTACACTTCAAATGGCCCTGATGATCAAGGTGATACATTAGGCTTACAACAGTGTGAAGTATTTATAATGAATCTAAATTTATTTGCTGAGGTAAACAAAGGTTAGGGTATTGGGATCAACTTCTTCACCGCTCAAGTATATTTCTGTTTGTTAAAATTTTCTGCAATGACATTGACCACTGCACAGAAGATGATATCTAATATGTGAGAAATATGTCAAACAGCTGAGTGGCATAGCACAAAATAGCACTGACATGGTTATAATGCTCCATATCAAGACTGTGCTTTGTTCTTTTGTCTTTCATCCAACTGTAGCAGACAAAGTAGCCATCATTTTTACAAAGGCATAGTGATTACCACTGATTCATATTACAGAGAAGTAAGTTGTTGCACAGGCTCCTACTTGCTCAACCAACAAGCTTGTTAACATTGCTGGGGTTCATGTCACTGTCATTCTAGAACTTACATTTGTAGGATTACGTATACCTGACCCCTTAATTTGTTTATTGGAATAATGGTAAACATAAGCTCCCACATTGGAGAAAAGCTTAATATTCACCAGATGTTCATAATGACTTTTCACTTATATTTTCCCTACAAGGTCAACAAGTTTAAATTCTTTTTTCTTGATACCATTTCACTCAACTGCAAAGCATCTGGTTCTTTTCATTGTTTTCTTTTTAACGTCAATACATTTCTTCATTTCTTTGTTTCCTTTATATGTTTGTTTCAGTTGCTAATTCTCATCTCACAGCACAGTTTTTCATCTTGACATTTTGGACATTTTTCTTCCAAGCTTTCAAAGCATCCTTTTGAACGCTCTTGACCTTAAGTCAGTTGAGCTATTCTAATCCATAAAGCATTCCTGGTTGTTCTGTAAATTATGCCAGGGTTTTGCATTGTGGTCTACTTGCCACTTGGGTGCTAAGGCTCCCTTAGTATTTTAACTAATAATTGACAGTGTCTGAGAAACTCAATCCATATCCAAGGACCTAGAAACAATAATGTTGAGTATAATCAGTAGCATCATTTACAAATGTTTATGATAGTGTATGTATAAGAATGTTCTTGACATGTTTATACACACATGGTGTATAGATTTAAAAAAGACATGGAAGTAGAAAGAAAGCTACTTGAAAGAAGAAGGGATGAGCTGAACTGGGAAGGAGAAACCTGAGGGTGATGCAAAATTTATATGATCAAAATACTTTAGAATATATCGAGGTATGAATATGAAACCACTATTTTGAACATTATATATACATTAATTTTGAAAAAAAAGAAAAAAATATTTTTTATTTGCAGCACTCCCTAAATGGTATTAGCGAAAATATAGACAAGCAGTATCATTGATACATCAAATTAATTTATTCTTATATAAAATAATTTTATCCAATGATATGAATCAGAGCAACTATATAAAAATGAAGGATATATATGCCAGCCCTAGTCTAAAGGGAAAAGAAAAAAATTCATGCACTGTACTTTTCCACCCATGTAAAATTCAAAATCTGACCAATTTATGCAATTAAAAATACAGATAATGGTTCATGTGAGACAAAAAGTAAAGAATTTAAGGGATTCTGAATTTGAACTTAGTTCTTATCTAAAAGTTTATTATTTTAATATTTATATGATTGAGTTATTTAATTACACCTTCTTTTTTGACATTCTTTTTCTATTTTTTTTAACATGTAGAGTTGTTTGGCCTGAATGAATGTCTCTGCACCATGTTGTGGGTGCTAAGAATCAAACTCAGGTCCTCTATGAGAGTAGGCAGTAGCCATAACTGCTGGGCCATCTCTCCAATCCCTTCCTATTATTACATCTTTTAAAAATCTTCAGTGTTTACACATATTATTTATGTATTATTTTGGTATTCTTCTTATACTCCAAAAACAAGTTTTATCTTCAAAGTAATAATAAAAAGATAAGTGTGAAATACAGAACTTTTAGCACAAATAGTTCTAAAAATTTTGATAAACACTTCATCAACAAAAAACAAATTTGTAACACTAACAAGATATGGTGAATACATAGTAGGCACAATTTTGTATCAATTCATTTTAATATTTAGATCAATTCTTTGTCAAAGGAGCTTAACAAATAATTTCCTAAAAATAAATGTCTCAATTAATATATAAATTGTGTACATAATTTAACATTTAATCATAAAATAAATTCTAGAACCAGTTAATTTCAGTTATATTTTTTCAATTTATCTGCATAAAAAATAGTGTCAACATGAACTGTTGTTACAGAGAATAAAAATTAAACAACCCCTGTGAATTTATTTTATAAGACAAATTTACTTGATATAAAGATATTTCATGAGTATTACATAAATTTTTTTTTGGTCTACTGTTGCAACTTAGTGGAATCATATTCATACATTGCAGCCTCAGAGAAGCAAGAAAAAGCCAAACCTCCAATCAGTATACAAAAACATAAAGGCTGGGGCATAAATTAATGTAATAGACATGAAAGAATAAATACAAAAACACAAGGAAACACAATTGATTCATTGAAAATATAAAGAACAACAAATCGTTACATAAACTAACCACAAAGTGGGAGGACATAAATTAGCAAAATTAAAAATGAAAGATATTACAACAGACATCAGTGAAACTCAAAAGATCATCAAGGATTAGTGAGAAAAACCTATATGCTAATTAAATAGAAAACTGAAAATAAATAGATAATTTTAGACATACATGGCCTACCAAAATTAAACCAAGCCTATATAAACAATTTAAACTTATATAGCAAGCAAATAGACTGCAGGAGCAATAAGAATAAATAAACCAACAGAATCAAGACTCCCAATTTATAAACCCAGATACACATACAGCACTAGCACCATTGCTCTTTTACTTATAAAATGTGATGGAAATGAATGGTCCTACAGTTATTAGAAAGCTAAACTTTACTAACAACAAGACCAGATGGAAGGAGGGAGGGAAGGAAGGAAGGAAGGAAGGAAGGATACCATGAACCTGTATCAACTGAAATAATGTGATAGCTGGCATAAGCAGACTCATAGGCTAGTGAAACAGAACAGACACTCTAGAAATTCATAGCCAACTTAAATTTTAGAAATGAGCCAAGAAACCACAGTGAGGAGAGGATAGTACATTCGATAACTTTTGTCATTGCTGTTCCCAAAAAAATGAAAAAAAAAGAAATTAATGAAGGTATGGTCTGCTGTGACTCAAAGTCTGAGCATATAATTCATTATAATCAGTAAGTAGTTGTGAAAAATGAAAGTTTGTCTGTGGTAACAGGAGCGTGGGGCACAACCTGAAAGAGAGATGGAATCTGGTACTCAGCTGACTTGCTTCTTGCTTCACTTTTTATTTATTATTTAATTTCAGATCATAGGATGGTGCCAACTCTATTCAGAATGGATCTTACATTTTCAGTTAAATAACTCTGAAAACATTCTTACAGCTATTCTCAGATAAATTCACATATTCACCACCATAGCTAATAAATTCTAAAATATAAAATTAAACTCAAAATGGGTAAGTTACTTCACTTAATATAGTATTTTTCTGTCTCATTAATTTTACTGAAGATTTAGTAATTTCATTTTTCCTTATGGTTGAATAAAATTCCAAAGTGTATGTATACTATATCTTCATTATCATTTATCTGTTGATAGATATGTTGGCTTATTTCTCCCTCTTTTTATTATGAAAAGAAGTACAATAATCACATGTATGTGAGGATCTCTTTAATAGGATGTAGCATTTTGGAGAAATATCTCTCAGAGTGTTATATCTGGGTCATATTGTAGCAGTTAAGCACTTATACATGAGAGTGTAAGTATAAAATTCTAGTGATGATACCCTTATGGATGTTTTATTTCATGATACGCCATAAATGGAGTTGTGTCCCTAGATGGTTATACTGGTGCTTAAAAATTTACATAGCATCTCTTAAAACATTTCACTATGAATTTATGGTGATACTGGTATAAATCAATGTATTGCTCTGAAAGTTATTAAAATGTTTAGACCATGTAATTGCATGCAGTTTATAAATTTGACATATATTGATAGTAAATGACTATTTCACAGTTGGATATATTTGCAACATAATAATCTGTCATTATTTTAATTAATTAACTTATTTATTTATTTGTGTGTGTGTATGGTAACATATTTTATAGAACATGTGGCAATCAGAGGTGAATTTTGTGGAGTTGGTTCTCTCCTTCCACCTCTGTGTGGATTCTGGAAATCCAAATGAGTTACCAGGCTTGCACAGCAGACACCTTTACCCACTTAGCCATCTTAATCATCCTAGTTTATTGTTATTTTAATCTAGTAGTAGTCCTAGATGAAATAAGTCTTAGATTCAATAAATCCTAATAGTTATTGAAAAATGTTTACCATAAAACAATATACTATATTACCTTGGCTCCAGCCTTGTTATATTCTGTTAACTTGTTTCATTATTTTAAAAGATTATCTTGCGCGGGATTGAACCTCATTATTTTTGTTCATCGTGGCCCTAGAAGAGATGATATGCAGGTAGATGATAGATGGCAGAGGAATATAGAGACAATAGATAGACAGGTAGACATACAGATAGGCTACAGTTATAAACGGTATGCTACATAAATTTGTATGTTTGTCCAACAAGAAAATTTCTCAACTTATTTTTCAGGATGCGTTCTCATAATTCAGTGATGCATAACCAAAAGACAAGAAAAATAACTGAATAGTGAACAATAGGACATTGATCTGGGCAAGGATTTTTATTTTATGTTACAGAAAAAATAGAGACAACAGAAGCAAACAGTGAACAAATACAACCATATTAAACTATTTTTTTGGCAAAGGAACCAAAAACATTATGAAAAGACATCTAAATAATGAAAATTTTTCTCATTTTCTAACCATATATTTGATAAAGGTTACTATCTATATTCTCAGTTTTCCATCACTTTGATAAAATATCAAATGTAATAAACTTATGAGGAAGAATAACATATTTTGGATGATGGTTTCACGGTTTAAGTCCATGTCACTTTGTCACATTTCTTTGAGCCTACTGCAAGGCCAAGTATCTTGGTGGGGAGTGCATGGTAGAGCAAGGCTAATCACACCATGATAGCCAAAAAGTAAAACATACAAGAGAAATAAATATTGGCCAAGGCAGCAAAACCTTCTAGGCTGTGCCCTCAGTGGTCTACTTCTTCCTATTAGGCCACACCTCCTAGAAGATCCATCATCTTCCAATTAAATCATCAGTTGGAAAACAAGTCACATAAGCTTTTGGGATTTATTTATGATCTATATACCATAGCATGTCTTCCCTGTGTAACAAAGGCACAAGTCCATCACACAATAAAAAATGAATTCAGTTCATTTCAAAGATTTCCAAGCATGCTAACAATATTGTTCAGAGTTCCATGACCAAAAGTGTTCTCCAAGGTGTTTAATCGTACATTTTTTTCTTAAAGTCAACAAATATAGGCATGGATTTACAAAGTATGGTGGCACAGGGCTAGCTTTCTCATTTAAAAAACAGAAGATGGGAAATAAATGGCAAGGAAACTTGGAAAAAATGGAGAATGAAGACTAGCAGGGCAGAAATTCAATCAAATTACTCTATGTTAATCATGAAGGCTATGGTGTGAGTTCTAAAGTGCTTGGAAACTCCCCATGTATGTTCAGCAGGCACACATGGCCATTCTTTGGCTGTCTCTGCTCACTTCCTGCTACTTCTTTTGGCTTAGAAATCATTTTTAACATTACCAAATTCTTGAGGTCACCCATAAATCTTCAACCTAACTCTAACAACCTCATATATTCATACTTTCAGTGGATGCTTACAGAGACTTAGACTTTGCCATTCTCAAGATGACCTTTAGCCTTTCCTTTTAAATATCACTGGAAGTCTTTATGTCTGTATAATTCCTGAATTCAGTATGTTTAGAAACACAACACTACATTGGTGATTTGCAGATCTACTGGCAACAGGAACATTATTTGTACATCCTGGGACCATGACTGTAATGGTTTTTCAATGCCTGTTTGGATATATTTCAGGAAGAGAATCCCAATGAAATAACTCCATAGATAGTTTTTAGGAAGTCAAGTAATTTAAGGCCTTCCCCTAAGACAAGATTAAGCTTTCAAACAACTTTATGATTCAATATCCTTGAGTCTATGGCAGATGCCATCTAGCCAGTTCTAAAAATGCCCTGAAATCATATTTGTTATTGTCCTGATGAATACTACTGGACTTCATTTTAACTGCTCCAATCACAACCTTCTTAGTTGCTATTTTAAATGTATTCTCTTTTCTGGAAAACTGTCAAATTTTTGTCTCCCTCTCCATCCTGCTTCTTGTTATTAGTACAGTATATTGGACTAAAAACTAAAAAAAAAGCACACTGTGCTTTATTGATATTTCCTAGATAAAGTAGCCCATCACTTTTCTTCTGAGCTTTCCACAGATCTTAAAGAATGGGAGCAATGAAGACAAATCCCTTGTCACAGTGTAACACACATTTCTTCTACTAATAAAGTCTTTAAATAATATATATAAAACCTCATGAGCACAGCCTTCTATGTCTATAATGATCCCAACACTTACCATCTGCTCTCCATTAAAAATCACTGTCTGCTATAATTTCAGCACTCCAGGATTATGCTTTCCTGCACCTTAGTTTTCTCCAAATCCCTCCAATAAATAAACTAGAAATGCTTCTGAACCACATTATCAGTTGTAGTCACAGGTATGACTCCTATTTTGGTATCAGTTTTCTTAGCTTTCTATTACTGGGACTGTCATAGTCATTGTTCTATTGCTGTGAAGAGACACCATGACCAAGGCAACTTTTATAAAAGAAAGCATTTCATTGGGGTTTGCTTATAGTTTCAGAGGTTTAGTCCATTATCATCATGGCATGGATCATGGTAGCAGATATGGTGTTAGAGAAATAGCTGAAAGTTCTTCATCCTGATCTAAAGACAGCAGGCATAGAGAGTTACAATGTCTGGCATGGACTTTTGAAACCTTGGAGCACACCCTCACTGACACACTTCCTCCGAAAAGACTACATATACTTCCTAATCCTTCTAATCTTTTCAAAGAGCTCTACACCCTGATGACTAAGCATTCAAATATGTGAGTCTAAGGATGCCATTCTTATTTAAACAACCACAGGGATATTTTAAATAAAAAAAAATATTGTTCAAAGAACATAAGTGGCTCAAACAACTTAACATTGAGTAAACAATGCCCATTCAATTAAAAATATTAAATGAGCCCAATCAAAAATTTCATTAGAAATAATATGCAAATGAGCACATGAGGTATGGAAAATATTCAAAGCAAATAGAAAGAAAATGCAAATTAAAACATGGTGAAATGACTTCACACTTCAGTTAGAATGGCTGTTATTAAAATAGACCTAAGGCAAAACATAAGAAACAATGGTGTAAATTTGCATCCTTGACTATTTTTGATAGTAATATATATAGTAGCAAAGCTATGAAAAGAAGCAGAGAATTTCCTCAAAAATTAGATACAAAAAGGCTGCATCATTGAACAATCCTACTAATGTGTATCCAAAGGAAAGAAATTTAACATGTTGAACAAATATCTTTGCCCCATGATTATTATTGTACCCTTATTCACAATACTAAAGATATGGTGTTTACCTAAGTGTACATCAATGGATGACTTGTTAAAGAAATTGTGATTCATTTACAAAATGAAGTGTTAATTCATAAAAATGATGAATTTCTATTATTTGAAGTTTTAAAACTGGAGCCTTTTATTTTTATCTGTCTCCATGGACAAGAATTGCCAATTAACATTTATGTAAATATATGTTTAATCTACATAAATGCTGGATAACAGCCACAGTGCACTACATTTGAAGCAGAGGCAAAATATATAGCCTGATTTAGCAATCATTAAATGGATTTTTATGTTCCCATGGGGACTGTTAGTAAAACATTCCATTGCACAATTTAATAGACTTGACCACATAACGTCAGGATATTATGATTAGAATATTTAAGCTATTGTAGGCATATTATTATTATTCAACAATGTGTTTAAAATGCTTTAAATTGTGTTTACAAGTGATGTCAGAAATAATTAATGAAAATATCTCAACATACATCAATGAGTTCATTAAAAGAAGTACTCTGAAGAATAACATTGTAAAGTAACTATATCAATTCATCATGTGTTCTTCAAAATGTTCATAATAATTCACTTATTCACTGAATTTTATTTCTCTAATATACTTGGCAACTAGAATACCAAGAATACATCAGCTGATTTCTCTTATTAATGAGTCTGAAATTCACTTCAGTAGACAATATATCTTGATTCTTTAATGAAAACAAGTAAGACTTTTGTGACACAGTCACTGACCAGATGCTAAAACATCATATTCAAATTACAGCCAGGGATGTATGAATTTAGCTCATTGTCATTTTGATCTCTTTAAGGATATTTCATTCTTTTTTAAATTAGATATTATAATGCTCACAGAAAAAGAAAAACTGCTGTGTGAACAGCCTAAGGATGCAATGTAGTAGCATATTAGGGGATGAAGGCCTACTTGAATCTTCAATAATGATTCTTACTGTCACTAGCCAGTCATGAATGTATGATGTGTGTGTGTGTGTGTGTGTGTGTGTGTGTGTTTAGCAATGAACAATAGACAGTCATTTACTCTCATCACGTGACCAATTAGGAGTCTTTGCATTGACTACTGTCCACTGCATATACACCCTTCTCTGACAAAGGCTCAGAGCACTGCCAGTCAATAGATATAAAGACCAATCTTTAGGTAGTATTAGGCATCATGTCCATGTAAGAAAAAAAAAGATAAAAAGTGGGGATGGTAGATTTTCCATCATGGAATATGACATCCCCAGCCATGGATTCTAGAATTTTATTCAGTTTTGCTGTACAAAGCACAAATACCTCCCATCAACTGAGCCTAAAATCAAAGCAAAAAGAAGTTATCCCTTTAACCATCATGCTACAATGGTTCCAGGGAACACATTTGTCTAGTAAGCTGGCTTTGCAGCTCACACAATTCACTGCTTGGTAAGACTGTTGATTATTTATTCCTTTCAACAGCCTGCATACTACTTTCTGGCATTATGAAAGCTAGGCAGCTAGGAGGAAGCTTTCAGATTAGTTCTAGTTCGATTTTTTATGTTCCACATTTAAATGCATTGTATCTTCATCAATTGGGTCTCATTATTTATTTCTTGAGAGTTACTGAAAAAAAAAAACAAAAGACACGAGTCTTTACAGTTTATGGGGCCTAGAGGGCATACCTAACAGCTCCTAAGGAGCATCTCACATCTGGCTATGAGATTTTTATTTAATAATTATGTCTTCTGTGAGCAGCATTATCTACTCAAGTATGGGGTTCCAGTATTCACACATTTAAAATGTGGTCATTGATCTTGACCAAATGACTCAATTCCTCTATCTGTCTTCAAATCCTGACATTCTGTCCTTTTCAAATACATTCTACTGAGGAGGCTTCCCATGAATTTATTTGAGTTTTCATTTTGTTTCTATAAATATTTGTTTGATTTTTTCATCCATATATCCATATTTTCATTCTATTCTCTTCATCCAATACTGTTTTTATACCTTTTATTGACTTCCTTAGAAGTTTAGATGTTTATTTTTCTCTTTTGTAACTCAGTTAATTCATATCTTCATTGAACTGTTGAACATATTTTTGATCATTATTTTGATTTTGATTTCTTTGTTTAGAATATCCTTTAAGCCATTCTTATCAGGAGTAGCTATGAATCTAAAAATTTTTGGGGAAGACATGTTATCAAGTTTTTAAGTTATTTGAGGTTTTTCACTGAGAACTGTCCAGCAATGATTAAATTGCTGGTATAAGATTGTTCTGTTTTTTTAATTGATTCTTTGGGAATTCCATATCATGCACTCCAGTCTCACTCATCTCCCAATCCCTCCATATCCACTGCTCACACTTGTAGTGCCCCACAAAGAAAACTAAAAAAGAAATAATAAAAATAAAGATTTAAAAAGAAAATAATAATAATAAATACAATAAAAATAAGAATATCAGTATAATTAAAAAACAAATAATCCAACATTTCACTCCTCCATCTTTTTTGCTTCTCCATCACTCCTTCAATCAGCTTAGTGGCATTGCGAGATGCAGTGTATCATACAGTATACCCTTTTGTTCAAACAGCTTTACTTGCAAATGTTCATCGCGTAATATGTTGTTGGTTAGGATCAAGGTCTCTGGCTTCTGTTATACCATCAATACTGGACCCTCATGTAAACTCCTTTGCTGGGGATGTCATTCTGTACACTGTGAATATGTGTGTTGCTCTGATTGGTTGATAAATAAAATACTGATTGGCCAGTAGCCAACTAGAATTATAGGTGAGATAAGCAGACAAGGAGAATTCTAGGAAGACAAAGGCTGAGTCAGGAGTCACCAGCCAGACACAGAGGAAGCAAGCTGACTAGGCAGAACTGAGAAGTTACCAAGTCACATGGCTAAACATAGACAAGAATTATGGGTTAATTTAAGTGTAAGAGCTAGTCAGTAATAAGCCTGAACTAATGGCCATACAGTTTGTAATTAATATAAGCCTCTGTGTGTTTATTTGGGTCTGAGTGACTGTGGACCAGGCATGACACAGGAAAAACTTCCAACTACACCCCTTGGCTATCCTGTTGTTGCCCTGTGTCATAGACAACATGTGCTATATGGTTCCAAAGACCAGTCCCATAACACACTCCAGCAAGTCATATATGGGGTCTATGTTGTGGTGTGCAATCTCAAAGTCTGGATCTGTACCTGGGCACCTGCTGAGTTGGTCAGTCTGGGCAGCTAGGACCAATCCTGTCAGCTGAGGGTTGGGGATGGGACCAGCTATCTCAGGCCCATGGTGCAGGGTGAGGTCAAATGGAGAAGAATTTCATCACAAAGGTGTAGAAAATATTATCAATGAATTCAATGAAAAAAAATTCCCAAATAGAAAAAGCTGCTCATTTTAATACAAGAGGCACACAGAAAACCAACTGAACAGAAAGAGAGAAGAATATTTTCATCATCATTTGACAGTTAAAAACTAAAATATACAAAACAAAGAGTATTGTAAGCTACAAGAGGGAAAGTCTAAGTCACATGTAGAGATGGCTTCACATAATAAGAGCTGATTTTTCAAAGGAAACATCAAAAAGAAAAGTCGTTTGGAACATGGCCTTCATATTGTGAAAGATCTTAACCACCAACCCTGAAAAAAACTACCTGTCATAATTAGAGGAAAAAGGAAAAAAAATGATGATACAATCCAGCTTAAGAAATTTATAGTCACTAAACCAGCTCTACAGTGAATATTGAAATGCTGAAGTCTGAAGTGAAAAATAAACACATGAGTTTAAAATAAAAAAAACTAAATGAATTTCTATTATTTACAATTTTATTAACAAGAACACCTTGTTAAATCAACACTCATATGTGAAAAAGAAAAGTAATAGAGAGTTTTGGGAAAGTTTCCAGGGGATTGAGATGTATATTACAGAGGATAGGAGAACTGTTTACACAGATTTCTTTTAGAAGGAAGAAGTTTAATAAATCTATTGTTTAACATGCTGACAACCTTTTGTTTGTATGTTTGTTTTTCAGACAAAGTTTCACTATTAGACTTGGCTTACCTAAATGTATGTAGACGAGGCTGGCTTTGAATTAATAAAGATCTCTTGTCTGTTCCTGAGGGCTGGGGTGAATACATTTTATAGTATATTGGATTGTTTAAACATTTTGAGAAACTGGATGCAATGTTAAAACAAAAATGAAAATGGTGAAGTAATATACATGTTAATTATTGATATTCACTTATTCCACAATATTAGCATTTTATTCTATAATTCTTATTTGATTCCTTCATATAGTATCTTTCCATTAAAGAACTCACAATAAATTATCATTTTATTGTATTTCATGTATATAGGTATTTTGCCTGCATGTATGTCTGTGCAATACATGTGTTCCAGTGCCCTTGCAGGTCAGTAGAGGACTTCTGATCCTGTGGTACTGCAGTTACTGAGTTTTGTGAGGCACCATGTGAATGCTGGGAATCAATCCTTTGGAAGGACAACCGCTGCTCTTAAAAGCTGAGTCATCAATCCAGCCCCAAATTCTTTAATACATACTTAATTTTTTCCACATATAAATCAATATATGGACCATAGTCATTTTTAATTCTATATTTGATACTGTCTATATTGTATATTTTTATTTATTTGAATCTTAAAGACTTTCTTAATTATGATTTTTTTCATGTATGTTTCAAATATCATTAGTTTCAGTAATGAATGCTGAGCTTTAACAATAAAAATTAAAATTATTTTTGGTAAGGTATTATTATGATTAAAATATTATTGCCAAGGTAATGATATAATTTAGTCATAATGAATACCAGAGATATTTATTTTCAAAGTAAAAGTAGACATATGTCACATTTTTCTTGAATATTATTATACCTCCTTTTTTGGAGATTTGATGGATCTTTGAGAGCAATTTACCTAGATTTTGTTTTTTCCCACTTTGATAAGCTCAAGTTTATAAGGTAATAATTCGTGTTTAAGGAAAAGACAGTGATGTAAGAGTGTTTAATTCTTTTCTACACTTCCATTAATTTTATGCCTTTGCCTAGAGTATCCTTCAATAACACATCATATTTAGGCTGTTGTTGGTTATTGAAATTAATTCTTTTTTTTTATTTCTAGGGCTTCAGAAATGGTCCAGTGAAGCTTAATAGAAAGTAGATTATTTTGCTAACCAATTGTGGTGAAAGTTATTTTTTACTGTGTTATTTATCACTTATCCTCAAATTCAAGGAGACAGAAGAATGGCTTAATCATCAAAATCAGGTTATTGATAAGTTAGAAAAATAATATCAATTGGATATAAAATATGTTCAACAATTTTATGTGTATAAGTTTGAGGTTTTATAAAATACACACACATGCATATACACATTATTTAAGTTTAAATCTCAAATTGAGAAAAACAGATTAAAAGTATTTAAACATCCTTTGGAAGGAGGTATAATTCTACTCTAGTAAATACACTGCTCTAATTCTGTATGTTTGCTAATGTCTCCAACTGCTGGATATCTGCATATCAATTTATGGAGTGCAATGAGATGTCTTGTTTTCAAATAAACATTAATTTCCTGATATTGTAGTGAAATTTATAAAATGCCTAAGAATGAAATGTTGATTTAGAGAGAATATTATATAATTTCTAGTATTACTTGGTAATGATGCAGCAAACTGATATCATTTATATATTAGATAAGAAATTGTGAATTAGTGCCTTATACTAGAAAAATCACTTAAATTGTGGCTGGAATATGAATATTTTAAATGGGGTACCAAAAATCATTAACCCAAGTCTCATTGGATTACATAAAAAAGAATTGACATGCTAATGAAAATAATGATTTCTCAAAATTATCATAATGGGCTATTGAATTTCTTCAGTGAAAAAGATTTAGCAGGAGATAAAAGACTTAACCTGAACTGAAGATTGTTTTTTTTTCTTCCTTACCAAGCAAGTTGCTTTGAAGTACTTATTTTGTAAGTACACATCTTATCTCTATGATTTTAGGTACATCACATAATTTCTCAGAGCCCTTGTCTTTATTTGCAAAATAAAGTCAATGATACTATCCCTCTAAGTTTGTTGAATGAATTAAATGAGACATTTCATATTAAATATGCTGTAAACTATAAATCAATAAAAACTATATTCAAATGAAATGATTTGACTAATTGAAAAAATACTCAATTCTTTGGTTTTTATGTATCTTAGAAACAAATTACATACATAAAATAATTTAACTTAAGTGATTCCTGTGGTAGTTTGATTGTAATTGGCCTTCATAAGCTCTTAGAGAGTGGCATTATTAGGAGGTTTGGCTTTGGTGAAGTAGGTGTGGTCTTGTTGGAGGAAGTGTGCCTCTTGCAGGGGCTGGCTTTGAGGTCTCAAGAGTCATTCAGTGTGACAGTCAGGCCACATCCTGTTGCCATATGATCAAGATATAGTCAGCACCATGACTGCCTACATGTTGCCATGCTTCACTCTATGGTGATAATGGATTGAACTTCTGAAAATGTAAGTGAACCACCCCAATTGAATGTTTTCTTTTACAAGAGTTGCCATGAACCGGGCGATGGTGGCACACGCTTTTAATCCCAGCACTTGGGAGGCAGAGGCAGGCAGATCTCTGTGAGTTCCAGGCCAGCCTGGGCTACAGAGTGAGTTCCAGGAAAGGTACAAATCTACACAGAGATACCCTGTCTGGAAAAACCAAAAAAAAAAAAAAAGAGTTGCCATGGTTATTGTATCTCTTCACAGCAATAGAAATCTTAGCTAAGACAATTCCTTCCATTTGTGAATAGCTTTTTAATGAGTATTTATTTACCTAGTTTCACACATATACACACGTACACATATACATGCACACACATACATATATCATAAAAATTGTTTGTATTTAAATATAGGTCCAATAAATTGATTTTCTACTGTAACTTCCTACTTTAGCAAGACTTCACTTTTTTTCTTAAACTAAATAATAATGGATAGATTATATATGCACAATGTGTCCTGCAGAATAAGGCTTTCTCTATAATGAATTTGCAGTGTTAGTATGCATGGGACCTAATTGCCCATTTTTTCACTCATTTCATCAAGCTGCTGGGAATTCCTGGAGGATATCTTACAACTATGTAGGTTGGTACCTCTATAATTATCTCCAAACTCAGCTAATTATCCCCCTGCTCCATTTCCCACAGTGACTATTATATCCACTCCCCTCAACTTCATAAGGTAAACCTTTCAATCATCACATAGCAGGCTTCCTACATTCATAGAAAATAGAAGGAATCAAGGGATTCCTCTGATTTCCTTTCCCTTTATCTTTAATATTATTTTTATCTACTTCCAAAATTAACTATTTCCCTTCAGTTTCTCCCAATTAACTTGCTGGTTTCCCATACAGTTTATTCTTCCAACAGTTATTGAAAAATATATACAGCATTTTACTCTTTTTTATTTTGTAGCCATTTCTTTTGTTGATTGAAGTGAACACTTGCATACACATATGGTAAACATGAAAACCATCTTCAGTTTTAGCACATAGACAGCACCACTCTTAAAAATTGAAGATTTCCTCTTCCATTACTTATGGTAAAGGGATGTGTCTTCATATTAAAATTATATTTACAAGTGTCTTGCTCTTTTGGTTAACATCTTCACTGGAACAATTTCCTGTTGTATAGTCGTCTGCACTAGAATAATGCACTTTTTGTTTTCCATCAAATGATGTTTGCAGAGAGTAAATTCTCCTGTATTTCCCATTATCTATTCTTTTAAAAACTATTTTGCCTAGCATCCTTCCCAGTAAAACTGTGGATTTCCAGGAGTGCTAATAGTTTTTCTTTGACTTTCCATAGGACATGAGAGACTTCTACCCACCACTTTGTTTTCTCTCTCTCTCTCTCTCTCTCTCTCTCTCTCTCTCTCTCTCTCTCT